>RJWM01038839.1:0-16529 GCA_004363535.1 Dasyprocta punctata | reverse complement strand
AGATCACCGGATGGATCAATGGAAGGATGGACAAATTTTCTGTAATTGATACTTTTAATGCATTTCAGTTAGCACTAGGAGAGTCATAAAATTTGTTTTAAAATTTGTGTTTTTTCCTTTAAATTATTTTACACAGTTTCAGTACAAGGCAAAAAGATGTTTGCATTTTCTGGCCACTGTTGTAAAATCAATTTAAAGATAACGAGACATTATACTAAATGTAACTTTTACAAATGTTATCTTTGGATGCTCCTCAGTGATTAACCTTTCTAAATAGAACTTTTCCAAAAGTATAAACAGACAACTCAGTAAATTTTGCATTGCACAGGTATTTAAAATGATTTTAGGGGGAAAACCCCTAAAATCTAAGATCTATTTATTCCTAGTTAACAATAAATGCCATTACTGGTAAAAACAAAACAAAGCTTAGAAAATATATTTCTTTTTCTCATTTAGAACAACCATGGAAGGTCAGAGTTTCCTCACCAAGGAGAAAATGAGATGGGCGAACTAAAAGGAGGAAGCGCGGGTGTGCTGAGCAAATTTTAAAACTTCCCGCTGGACAGCAGCATTTTATGCTTAGCAGAATGTAGCAAAGATGATTTCTAGCAGATAAGAACTCAGAAACCCTTTCTAAAAGTATACTTCTACACATAAAAAGGATTTTAGAAACGCAGGGTGTGAGGCTGCTGCGGCAAGACCTCAGCACGCTCAACAGAAACCCTCACTCACAGAATGAAAATCTCCTGTGTGCTCTTTTTTGTAGGAAAACGTTTGGAGAAAAATTAGAAGACTTTGCTCAGGGCAGACAATTCCAGGTATTATACTGAATCAAAATTCATTTCATATCCTAACAACATGAGAAGCACAGAGCTTGAATTTGCTGTGAACAATATCTCTTCCTCAAAAAGGTGGGATCTTGACAAACTCATCTCAACACAGCAGTCAAATGTTATAAAGTCGAGACTGATGCGACGCTCTGGCCTCCCTTTGCACAAGCTCAGGATATTTGTAAAGTAAGGATCCGGCTCCCTGCTGAGTCTCTCAGTTCAACTTCTAAACTTCTCAAGTTTTCACAATGCATCATCCATGAGACATTTTAGTAAAATGTACTCTGAACTGAAATTCGACAGGAGGTTCATGTTCTGGAATCCGTACTACTGATTTGCTCTGTGTGGATTTTTGAACTCTTCATAGATTATATTCCCACTGAGTTTCAAATTGTATAAATAATGTAAAGGTTTTCAAATGCTTTTGGTCACTTACAGAGAAAAGGATGATGTAACCTAAGAAGCTGCATGATGCCTCCTTCCTGCAATTGTTACCGGATTTGCATTCCTCTGTCTTAAGGGCGGTGAAGAAACATGTTGGCTCCTGTAGGAAGCCAAGCCTGGGCTCTCAGCAGCCTTTTATAAACCTCCTCCCCTTTGGAATGGCTCAGAAGGGTCACCCACGTATCCAGAGCTATTTATCCCTTTCATATGCTTCGCTTCTAACGAAGGAGAAACACAGGAGCCCATATAGAAGACATTTTACAAAGAGAAGCTAAGGCTTGGTGAGCCGCATAATCTCAGCAGAATCTAAAGTAGTACATGACAGAGCTGGAACCAAAATCTCAGGATGCTAAGAATGGAACTGGTAACAAAATACATCTGTGAAGTTATAGTCTCACTATTAACACGACTTCATATAGTACAATACTTTAGTTACTTATAAGTGAAGAAGCTCTTTAATTATGCCTAAAAATAGGCACAACTTTTTTTAATGTTTTCAGGTATCTTTCTCCCATTATAATGTTATAAGTTACCAAACTTTTCCTTATATCTTGAATAATTCTGATTTGTTTTATTTGCAAATTACTTTCTATACTATATTAATGAAATTATCTTTAAAACAGTTATCTCTATGTAAAAGTAATAATTAAATTAAGAAGTAATAAAAAATTGCACTGACAATTTAAAACATTGATTTACTGTTCCCTACAATGTGAATTTCAAATAATAGCTGCTTAAATTTTTCAAAATTAATTATATTATGTTCTTTTAGATAGCATTCTAACACTAAGACACACAATAAAATTTGTAATGTGTATTAGTTTTGATTTCAAAATTCAGGCTTAGATTTGGTGTATCTATCTGGGGAAAAAATGTACTTTATTTTTCCATGTATGTCCTAAGAAAGCAAAAATTAATAATTTATATCAAAAGCAAGTAAATGCCTTTAGAATCATAAAACAGCACTTGTAGCTAGACATTTTGTTTTATGTTTGGACTCTAAGACACCTTGAAACTTCAAGGTTGCAATGTCTTATACTCAAGTTGTAAGTATACAAAGACCGAAATGTAAGAAATCGTCTTTCACTTCAGGTTCTACAAATGACCGTCCAAAGATAAAAAGTGAGCGATTTTTGCGATGTGGAAGACGCGAGCGCTTATGGGAATTTACTGTTGGAAGCTGCTAGGTTCAGAGCTCCGTGTAGCTGCAACTCCAATGATTCGGCTTCAGGACTTCTTCACGACCAAGGAAACGTGTGAAAGTGCGTTCTCGTCTCTTTATGCAATCACTACCTCTGTTGGTGAGAAATTTATAAAAACAATAGTACGTTAAAAAAATTCTATGATATTTCATGGCATCTCTTTCGTTCTATGAAGAAAATATAAAACTGTCCATGACAGATAATTTTGCTGAAAAAAAATTACTACATGCCTAAGCCCTTTGTCTCCTGGTCAGTAAAACAAATATACAAATACATATGAGCATGGAGATGCCAACCTCATGCTACAGTTTTGTAACGTTGGCTCATGGAGTTTTATGGCTTCCTACAATACTCTTAATTTTTAAAAGAATTTATTAGTGTATGTTTGCAGTATATGATGTTTACTTTTATTACAGGGATGCTACACATACATAGTACATTTCAGTCTGTTTTTCTTTCTCCATTCCTTTTTGCTTTTCCAGGATCAGATTCATCTATTTACCTTAGAAAATATTATGAATTTAATTATCATGCATGCAGATTGAAAGCCAGACTAACAGGCTAAAGAAAATGTAAAACATGTAAGATAACTGTACTAAGTCAAAGTAGTTTTAGATTCATTGTCTGCACTAGATTACAATTCTTTTCTTATTGAAAAAACTGCTCTAATTTTAAAACTCAAATATCTAAAAATGATATTTTTATTGATTAAGATTCTTTGCTTGTAATGTAAACCAATTGATTTCTTAACATCTTGGGGAATTAACGAAACAAAAACAAACAAAACCAAGTATCTGCATAAAAAGTTAATAGGGAGAAACAAAGACTTGGAAAGCCAACAATAAAAATATCAGCCATTATGTGCTTTTATATGCCACTTCCTTAATGAGATGGATCTAAATGACATTGAAATTTAAATCATCCATAGTACTATGTATTTTAATGTATTTCACAATTGTCTTTTGTTCACTGGTGAGCACTGCACATGTTGGAATTCTACCATGATATTAGACTATCGAATACAATCATATCTTGTTTTTGTTTTTTTTTTCCACCGAACAAATCCCAGGTGAACGAAGAGTTTTCAGGTTTATTTGCATGTGCACCAGTGGTGTTAAGAGAACTTCAGTAGCTTTTCGGGAAGGCTCATATCATCTATCATTTGATCACCGCTTGGTCTATACTTTATTAACCAATATGATACAGCCAACAAGCACTTCCTGTTTGCAAACTTTTATTTGACTCAAGGCATCACATGTGCAAAGGTCAGGCTGCGGTACCGCACCCCAGCCCAATCCACTTCACACTCTGTAGGAAAAATCCTGGGCGGCAGAGTGCTGTGGTCCACGATTCACATTTGGGAACTTTTTACAAAATTTGATGGTGGTTAAAGATATCCTGCAGATTTCGGTGCCAGCACAGGTCAGGATGAAGAGTGAAGCAAATCTCCTGTGGTTGGAAAGTTTGTCACGTGGAGGAGAATTGAGCATAGGTCTGTTTACGAGAATGAGGCATCTCGCTGCTGAGAAATAGACTTACAGATGGAAGGGCCTTAGCATAAAACTGATGCTGTCTGTGCGGAATTATCAGTTAGCACTGGTGTACACACACACGCACACACACATATATGTTAGAGAAAGACGACTATCTCCAAATACGTGAATAAATGTAGATGTAAGTACATATGCGGGAAGTTACCCGCACATATCTGAGCACATGGAGCTTGTCTTTACCTGCGTCTGGTTACACCCCTGTGCATCTATGCAGTCTGCACTGCATGTGGGTGAGAAGACTCAGCTTTCCCAGGGCAGTGCTATCCGGGGCACAGGAATGCTGAGCAGTCAAGCCTGGGTTTGTGTGTATCGTTTTCCTCTGTGTCTGTACCTTCTTATCTACATTTTATGACCCTGGTCTATGTCGGTGTCCTAGACCTAGATTCCTCGTGAGAAGGCCAGGACAGGGCAGGGCCCAGCGTCAAGGGCACGCTCAGTGGCCAGAGCTTTGTTCTAAAAGAGGATTTGCTCCAAAGGGAGACGGCACTGCTTGAAGAACGGGCTCACTCCAGTCGTCCAGGCTGTAACGCTGTATCTCGCTGTTCCGGAAAGAAACAAAATGCACCCGGAATATGTGTTTCAGAAAGCCACAGAGCTGTCTGGGAATGACGGGGACACGCTGCAAGCCAGGAAGACGGTCTCCTGGCCTGTTAGTGTGGGAGAGTCAGCATGACAGGATTATGTCACTGAGTAAAACCGACTCGGACAAGAATCAATACTGGACCCTAGACAGGCGTGGTGGCACACTCCTGAAATCCCAGCACTCAGGAAGCTGAGGCAGGAGGATCTCCACAAATTCAAGGCCAGCCTGGGCTACATGGTGAGTTCAAAGCCAGCCTAGAGCACATGGAGAGATCCCGCCTCGAAAACAAAACCAAAAAAAGTACTGGACACTAAATCAGTGAGTCATAGTGTAACGAAGAAAGAGGCACTTACATAGTCATGATGTATATCCTATAAACAATTTCTATTTACAAAGGTAATATGAATAAATTTTAATAGAGAAAACTGACAGCCAGTACCTAGACCAGTTAAGAGTTTATGCAGTCAATTATTTGATACAAAAAAAGTGTAATATGTGACAAAGCATTACCAGAAGAAAGTGAATGGCTGGTATCTTTTCTGTGACATTTGCCAAGGAAAGGATAACTTAAAAAATAAAAGAATGGGTAGTTTGGATTTAGTTATGAGGAAACATGAGACAAATCTAAAATGAGAATCTTTTATAATTATTTTTGCAATTTCTCAGTAATGTTGAAGTCATTTAGAAATCAATATAAAACAACAGTATGTGAGGTATTGCATCTGTCAGTTTGATTTAGTCATCCCAGAATTTGTGTTTGTATATTTTAAAACAATGTCACTAATAACATGAAACAAAACACATTTCAACCGCACGTGCAGGATAAATAAATCACAATCTTTGGAAATGAGACCTAGGAAATGGTATTTTTCAACCCCACGGGGTTCACAGTTTTTGGCTCAGCTGACGGTCAGCGCCGCAGATCCGTGTGGCGGGAAGATAGCACGGGACTAACTCTGGCTGTGGCTTCATAAACTAGAACCTTCTGGGTCAAGAACCTGAAACTTCATTGCAGAATCATCTTCGGGGCTCATGAAAAATTATGAGCTTTATTTTTTATATTTCCTCCTTGGAACACGCTAAGCTATGGATTTAGTTACCTGTTTTGTAAACATGAGGATGGCTAATTACCTATTATTATTATTATTATTATTATTATTATTATTGGGGTTTCTTAGGAAGTCAAAGCTTCTCAGTCCAGGGGGAAACATCCTCTCAGGACAGCGGGGAGTCACTGAAGGAAAGCTGTGTTTTGTCCGCAGGGTTTGATAAACTTCCAGATCCCGCTTACAGTCCCGGGGGTAGAGGGCCCCGGGGCCGCGACCGCTGCTCAGCGCCAGGTTATGGGTTTAGCTGCCCCTCGCAGGCTCCAGAATCAACTCTGTGATTTTGTAGTCAGCTCTCAAATGCAACGAAACGAGACGCAAGCAGGACCGTCTCAGAACACTTGAGTGCTTTGAATTTCTCTGCTGCGTTGAGAAGTGAGCACATAAATGTAGTAGCGGGTGGTTTTTTAAACATGGAGACTTTGCGGGTGAACAGCAGCCAGAGTTAGGGCTCGTGGACCTGCGCGGCTGGTGTCCGGGCGCTCGCGGTCGCGCTCAGCTCTTCTTGTCTCGAGGAGGCGCCTGACTCTGTCACTGACTTGTGCTAAGTCGGACAGAGCCCTGCGGCACGATCCCGCCGCGTGTCTCGGCACCCTCGATCCTGCCCTGCCGCGTGTCTCGGCACCCCGGATCTTGCCCTGCCGCGTGTCTCGGCTCCCCGGATCCTGCCGTGCCGCGGTGTCTCGGCACCCTCGCCGCCTGCTCTGCGGGACACCCGCCTCCGTCCTCGCCGGTCTGCAGACGCTGACCCCGCTCCGCCAGTCCCAGCTGCGGCCCAGCGCCTCCCGCCCTCCCGGCAGAGGCGGATTCTGAGTGCTGTTTCCCAGGCTGCTCGCCGCCTATGAGGCCTTCCCAGCAGCAGCTGATCAGTTAGTCTGCTTTGATTAAAGACTAGCAAAACAAACCTGCATGGAGCTGGCAGAAATTAAATTATCGTAAGGTAATAGGGGCTTACACGGTGAGAAGCTGACGGGGTTAGGAGTGGAGCACAGCAGGAGGAGCTCTGTGACTGCGCGGGCTGAGCTCCAGGACAGTGGGAGAGCGTTTGTCCCAGGACGAACAAAGGTCAGCTGCTTCTGAGTCTTGCACACGTGCCTTGACACTGCAAACGCGCGCAGGCGTCTGACTGGCAGGGTTAGCAGAGGGTTTTGATGCCTGAGTCTGCCATGAGCAGCGGACCAAGCCAGAGAGCTTCTCCGGAGCCCGAAGTGTACGGCGGAGGTAGCGGAGGAGCTGGGCCGCGAAAAGGAAAAACTCCCTACTGTGATACTTCATTTCACAGAAAAGGAAAGCCAAGTGACAGGTAGGAGCTAAAGAAGGGAGGAAAATGCTAATGATGCTTTCTTTAGTAGAGATGTTCATAAATATAATATGAACCATATGGTCACCTTGAAAAAATCCAAAATATTGACTTCCAAGGATTGGTGTAAACAACAATAATTTTATTATTAGATAGATAAGAATCAAAATCGTTGATTTTTTCCTACTATTGTTTTCAAATATAATTTACTTGAAGTACACAGTGGGGAAAAGTTTTCATTATTTTATTCATTTATCTATAGAAGAGTATTTTAAAAGCTTAATTCACTTCACATAATTTTAAGAAAAAATATTAAATTTTTCATCATCCATAAACCAGAAAAATAATATATAAGTGTATAAATCATAGATAATTTCAGAAAATTTACGTGTTGCCCCCAGAGCTCACTAATTAAAATTTAAGGGGTCCATAGTTCTCACTCTAAAAAGACCTTTCTAACAGATTGATCTAGGGAATTACCTCAAATCAAAGGTAAAATTTCAGGAATATTATTACCAGTCCTGAATTTTAGCTCCAGAAATATCTTATTATTTACAATTATTTATGTACAGCGTTCCATGACATTTTATTTTTAGTTTAACTTTTATAATTTAAAAATAGTATCTCCTTACTGGAGAACACATAATATGTCTTAATAGTTAGAAAGTCATTGTCCAGAGCTAATAATTATTTTTATTAATATTATTATAGCATTTCTCTATTTACTTTTTAATCTTTTTAATATATATATTTTCAATGCCTTCCATGATGCTTTATTAATATTTTGTCATACATGTTTTATATTTCCTTCAATAATTATTGGAAAACATAATTTATTCATTCACTTAGAATGAGTCATCGTCAGCAGAGTTGACCTGCAATCTGATAAGCATTAAGGTGTTCTGTGACCTTTTGATTAGGGGCTATCATGAATCGGAGTTATTTTGGACAGGACTTTGGTCATCTGGAATCAGTCCGACATTTTGTGAAGAAAGTTGTCTGGACTAAGCTCTCATAGTTGGAATGGTGACTGCGTTTAAATGTAACTTTGTATGGGAAATCAAGCTCACTTGAAAAAAAAGGATTAAAGCAGGGCATCTTCCAATATCTTAGGCAGCTATGCCATGAGACACTTTCATTCTAATGAAAACTTTTACTGTAAAATACTCCTTTCCTTCTTCCCTCAACTCTCAAATAAATGAAAATAACAGGGAAACCTACAGATTGTCAAAATCTTTAAAAATATTTTCTAGATGAAAGATTAAACAAGGAAATTGCAGATAATAATCAAATTAGTACATAAAATTGAAATATATATTCTTATCTTCCATATTGTAATTTCTTTCAACAAGTTTCCTGTGAGTTTTGGTATCATTAGATTTGTTCTAGATCCCAAATCTGAGAGCATAAAGTTGAAGCAGTATTTCCACCTCTCTGTACATGTAGAGATTTACCATCACCACTGACTGAAGGCCCAGTGATTTATAATATATGACTTTGATTCTCGAAAACAAAAGAAGCTATGGTCAGTGGGAAGGGAAGTGTTGGCATAATCTTTTTTTCTAATTTGTATTTTTATTAGTCCATGTTTCAGTACATAATACTCACATTCACCATGGAGACTTGGTCCACCTGCATAACACATCTTAATTCTTTTTATTCCTTTTCCCTTCCTTCCCTTGCCCGCACCCATCCCTCTCTCCCCTTCTCATTTGCAAAAGATCGCAATTTTCACTTTTCTAAATTTTGCAGTGGAGAACTAAAATGTGCAGAGTCAGACTGAGTTCTTATGCATCATCTGTCTGGTTCTGAAAAGTGGTCACGAGGACTTGAATTATATAAAACAGATAAGAAGTTATACATGTGAAAGAGATTTACGAGTACATACGACTTGAGTTGCAGTGTGGATTGGAGAAGAATTCAGACTCTAGCTACCCCAATCTAATGATTCCATAAATCATGAGTGAAAATCACCTCCTTTTCTCTCTGAGGCATTTTTATGCTTTATATATATGATTATTAATTTTTCTTCTATATGGGTCTGATCCTGTGTCCCCCCGAAGTCTCATGTAATTGTGGCGTGGACAGGGCTGAGTTGGGCATTTGTGATTGGTTTGTTGTCTGGTGCTGGGATTGGTGATGTGAGTGCTGCACCCCCCCAGGGATGAAGCTGGCATACAGTGTACAGGAGAAAGGAAGGTCTCTCTCTCTCTCTCTCTCTCTCTTTCTCTCTCTCTCTCTCCCCCTCTCCCTCTCCCTCTCCCTCTCTCTGTCGCACTCTCTCTCTTGCAGGTTTGCCTTGCTGTTTGGCAGCCACCATGAATGGCAGCCACGCCATGCTGCCTTGGAGCCAACTAAGTATGGACTGAAACCCCTGAGAACTGTAAGAAATAAACCTTTCCTTCTCTAATTTTGGGTATCAGGTATTTTGTCTCAGCAACGAGTGAAAAGTAACTAAGACAACTTCCTTAATTAGGTGTAGTTATGACCATATTTATTGAAGGGTTGGTTAAAATAGTGCAAAGGTTTATAAACAAACCTCTGATTTATTCTTGGTGGATCCCTTTGTGTTAAATGTACACCATAAGAAACTTACAAAACCGGAGGCAACATGTGAGTCAGTCATTTCCTGGAATGGAAAACAGCACATGGTCATGATCCTTCAGACAAAAGAAAACAAAATACTCCACAGTCACCCTGAGCCTTTGCCTAATTGTGGGAAACCTAAGCAGAGAAACGTGAAGCTTGATGTAAGAGTAAAGGAAGATGTTTTCTTCAGCACAATCCCAGTTAACAAGGATTAGAACTCGGTCATGAAGGAGGAAGATTGGAACCTGACGATGGGCTCTCCATTGCTGTGGCCAAGATCTCCACAGCACTGTATCTTCATCTTTCTTTTCTGTCCTTGTTTTCTTAGGTGTTGGATCCACCATATCCCAGTCTGAAGTCTCTCCATACACACCCATGTCCTTTTGTACTTTCATTCTCCAAAAACAATCCCTGAACTTATAACCCTACCTTAGCACCTTCTTTATTATAAAGTTTAGCCTTTGTAATGGCATGCACTGATGGTCTTCACTGTGACAGTTCCATACACGCATATCTCATGGTTCGCTCTCTTCCACACTCCAGAGTAGCGGTTATCCCTCCCTTCCTCCCCAGTGCCTGACTCCTTCCACTTCCCTAACAGTTCCTTCTACCCTTATCATTTGTTTGTTTGCTTAGTTTCCATGTGTAAGAGAAATCACATGAAACTTGTCTTTCTGTGTTTAGCTTTTTTCTTTTTTGCACAAACTGATAATTTCCAGTTCCATCTATTTTTCTTGCAAATGAGATAATTTTATCCTTAGTTATGCCTGAATAAAAATTTCACTGTGCATAAATACTATATTTTATTTAGCTATTCATCCATCTCTGTAATCTTCTTTTCTACAAGCTTTAACATATATGAAGGACAAGGAGGTTCAAGAAAAGAGGTGTTTAAGAGGAATTGGAAAAAGCAGTGCTCACCCTGATGTGGAGTTGGCAGCTTGATATTAAATTGCATCAATGCCTTGAGAAGAATAATGTAGAACTGAAAACCATTAATACACTTCTAAGTTCTATATAAAATATACAAAGCTGCTTTTGTATTTTGCAAAGAAGACTTCATCTCCTTCAGTTCAAAAGAAGATGCAGCTAAAGCCAAACTCAGATTCAATAAGATGGTGGAACAGCAAACACTTAGCTAACACAGGTCTGTAATTCTTGACTTAGGGATACTTTCTCATGACATGGTGTTTAACAGTGGGGCAAGGACCCCCAAGGAATGTGACCCATATGCTGCCAGCATGGCTCTAGGAATCCTGAAGAAAGTAATACCACATATTGAGTGAAATAGAAGTGACTGATATGTAACGATTGGTATAGAAATGAGTGGGGATAGGCTCTTGGAAGTGTTGTATTATTGGCACTTAGAAGACACTCTGCTCTAAAGATTATGTTCTTAGAAATGGAAGACTAAACTCTACTCACGATGATCCCTGGTACTGTGCAAGTGTAAAGGACACTGCCCCTGCTAAGACGATGGTGGTGCTTCCCTGCAGGCTGGAGCTGAGTCCCATCAGTTAACGCTACTTCCCACCGTACCCAGCTTCTGGTAAGTACCTTTAGTCTCAACTACCATAAAATCAAAAATCTTAGGTTTCACATATAATGGAAAAACTGAAGCATTTGTCATTCTTTGCCTTATTTTACTTAATATAATGTGTACCAGGGTCCTTTAAGTTGTTACAAATGACAAGTTTCCAACCATTTTATGGTTGAATCTTATTCCACTTTGGTGCACCCCACATTATTGTACTTTTATTCATTCATCAGTTGATAGAAATTTAGATTGAATCCATATCTTGGCTATTATCAATAATGATGCAATAAACATGCAGTATAGATTTCTCTTTGGCATAATTATTTATTTTATTTAGAACTTTAATTTCCCTACTAATACATATGATCTTTGTCTTAGTTATTTTTCTCATTGCCGAGACAAAATACCTGATGCCCAAAGTTAAAGGAGGAAAAGTTTATTTAGCTCGCAGTTTGTAGAGGTTTCAGTCCACAATTGGCTGGCTCCAAGGCAGGATGGCATGGCAGAGGAGAAAGAGCCCATGGCAAGCAGAAAGGTAGCAAAGTAAGCAAGGGACCTTAGCAGCTTCTTTCCATCACTTGTGTACTCTGTCTGGGCTATTGGGATTAGGCCAGGTTGCCAGATCAATCAGTGGACTGATGGAGTAATCACACACCTTTAATTCCAGCATCACACACTTTAGATCCAGCCCCACCTATGAATGTATGAGGCTTTGGGGGGACATCTAGACACAAGCCATAAAAATCTTGCATATAGAAATGCCTAAAGACTCCAGCAAGTATTGTTATTTAATGAATTCAGCAAAGTAGCAGGTCTAAAAAATGAGCAAACAAAAATCAATAGCATAGTCAAGAAAATAATCCTATTTACAACAGACAAATTAAATTTAAATAAGGAAGCAAAACATTTCCACACAGAAAATACCACAAAGTACAGATGAAAGAAATTGAGAAAGGCACAAATAAGTGGAAAGATATGACATGTTTATAGACTAGAAGAAGAAATATTGTCAATATATTTATATTATCCAAGGTTGTCTACAGATGTATTGCAGTCCCTACAAAATACCATTGACATTTTTCGCAGCACTTGAAAACAATTGTAAAATTCGCATGGAACCCAGGAGACCCTGAATAGCTCAGGCAAACCCGGATGAAGAGTGGAGACGGAAGCCTCACATTATGGGACTTCAAAATATACTGCAAAGTTACGGTAACCAAATAGCATTGTTTTGGCATAAAACAGGTAAAGTGACTGAAGAAATGGATTATTGAACTCAGAAATAAGCCCACACAACTATACTCAATTGATTTTCTACCAAGGTGTCTAGAATATGCAGGGCAAAAAGATAACTCTCCAATAAAAACTGCTGGGGAAATTGGCCATCCAGGTGCAGAATAGTGAAATTCAATCCTTCTACAGGAATCAGCTCAGCAAAGATAAGCGACTTTCAGATAACACCTGAAGTTGTAAAACTATTAGGAACGAACAGGAAGAAATCGCTCATTGTTCCAGGCAAGAACTGTTTGACCATAACCTCAAAAACATGGGAAACATTAGGAAAAATGGAAAAATGAAAAATAAAAATAAAAATAAAAATAAATTCCTCATAGCAAAGAAAATAGTAAAAAAAGTGAAGAGACAACTTTGAGAAAGGAAGACTCTACCTGCAGACTATATACATGACATATAAGAATTCAACTCAGTAGCAAAAAAAATAGATTACCCTATTATGATGTCCACATAAATTTTCTTAAAAAGTACACAGATGTCTGACAGATATAAGGAGAAATGCTCAGCATTGCTCATCATTAGCTAATGTAAACCAAAATAAAAATGAGATATCACTCAGATCCACTTTAGAGAGACTAACATCACACACAGAGAGAAACACAAGTGTTGACAAATACGTGGAGAAAAAAATTGCTACAATTTCCAGTGCCCATAAATACATTCTGTGTGCCAGAATATCAGATCGATAATAATAAAAATTGAAGATTATAGAGACTTCTTACTAAAGCCATTTAATCATCTGATTTGCATTCCTTCATTCACTCTTTCAAAATTAAGTTATGCTTCCCATCTAAATTCTGAATTCTGAGATAGAGAAATAGAAAGTGGAAGACAGCCTGCAACTTTAGATATACGAGTATTTTATACTTATTCTCCCACCCACGTGAGAATGCTACAAGAATTCCTTTTTGCTTTATAAATACTGTGATACATCCGCAGAGGGATACGGTGCATAGCACACATGGAAGCGGAAGTCCTCTGTTACGAACACGTCGTCGCGGGGGGATGGGGGGACTCAGCTGTTTGAAGACACCCCAGAGACGGCAGGGGTGGGGAGGCCTTAGCTTGAAATACAGCGCAGGGCTTCAGGGCTTTGCTTAGCCGCTGCCGGCATGGGAAGCTGAAGCCGGACACAGCGCGGCCGCATCCGGGAGCTGAGCGCCAAGTTGGTTTTCATCAGCTGACTGCGGTCTGGAGCTGGGGCTGAGCCCGCTCCCGGGCTGGGGTGGAGTGGAGGCCGGGTTTCGGTGCGCGGACCGTTGCTGCCAGGTAGGAGCGCATCCCCAGGGCTGGCACCGCCGCTCTCCACCGGTCCATTTGCTCTCCCGGCCCTGTTCGTTCCTCTCTTGCTCCTGCGTGTCTGGCCACGGCGGGGTTAGAGGAGGGAAGTTAGAGCTCCGGATACCGCTCAGCTTGGCCAGTTTTCTCCGTGCTCAGCGCGTCTGTGCCGGGGCCGTCTCTGGCGAGAGCCGCCCACTGCGGTGGAGGAGCCCGGCGGCCGCTCGGAGGAGGACGGAGACCCTCCGCCCCCTAGGGCGCCTGCGCTGGGACTGCGAACTGCGTCGTGTCTGCGAGGCCCCGCCGTGGGGAGCCCCCTTTTCCCTTTGAAGTTTGACCGGAGGACTCTACTTTTCCTGGGGGGCTGACCCTTGCACACCGTCGCCTGTCCCCAAAGACGGGCTTGGTGCTGACTGCTCAGTACTTCAACAGGCGATCGGCCCGGGCTCCCCCACCCAGACCCGACTGCGAGTGACCGGCCGCACCCCAGCCTCCCTGGGGCTTGCCCCGTCCTCGCTGCTGAGGGCACTGCTCTGGCCGTTCCTTAGTAAGGACCGAACTTCCTAGGGAGGGTTCTGGTGATCACAGAGTCGCCCTTTCAGGGCTGCCTCTGCAGCTGGGACTCCAGCCTGGGGTTTACAGAGGCAGGGTTGCTACGCACCTGTGTTTTAAACAAGAGTTGTTTTTGAATTTTTATTTGCATGTTTGCAGTGCATAATGATTTCTCATCGCGGGGAGCTGTGGTGTGCACGCACCTCCCAGTGCTTTGCTCCTCACCGACGCCTCCCTGCCCTTCCTCCATCTTTTATTCCCTTCCCAAATGAAAAAGACCTCCCTACTCCTTAGTATTTAGCTTTGGTATTGGGTTTCTTATGTAACAGATACCATGCATTATTTAAATTTATACGTCTGATTCATTTCCCTTAATATTGTGGTCTCAAGATGCATCCATTTTCCTACAAATATGTCATTTATCTTTGTTCATGGCAGACTAGTATTCCATTGCATATAAAAGCCACATTTTCCTTAACATTTGTCTATCATGGGCCTAAAGACCATTTCCAATATTTAGGTGTTATAAATTGTGCTGCTACAGACATGATCATGCATGTATCCCCGTAACATGATGTCTTGGACCCCAGTAATAGCTGGATCAAATAAAATGTCTAGCTTTAGTGTTTTGAGGAATCCCCATACTGATTTCCGTAGTGGTTGCCTGAGTTTGTATTCCCATCAGCCAGGTGGAAGAGACCCTTTCTCCCCACGGCCTTGCCAGAGCTTGTTATTATTTGACTCCTTGATGATGGCCCTTCTTTTGCAGTGAAATGGAATCTCAGTGTTGCTTTAACTTGCATGCCTCTAATGGCCGTCAATGTGGAAATTGTCTTCATGGATTTGTTGACCATTTGCTCTTCTTCTGCCGTCTGTTCATTTCAGTTGCTCATTTTTTGCTTGGGTCTTTCATTTGGGGAGGTGGGTCTAACTTTTTAAAATTCTTGCCTTGGTTACTTTCCTTGTTATGAGACAAAATGCCTTACACCCGAACTTGAGAGGAAGGCTCACAGTTTGTAGAGGTTTCAGCTGATCGTCAGCTGGCTCCGGTGCAGGGTGGCGTAGCGCAGGGGCATCACAGAGAAGAAACAGCCACGGTGTGGCAAGAGAAGTCGGCAAGAAGCAAGTGAGGAGCCGCTGGCCTGCCGTCCTCCTACCCCTTTACGTCTGGCCAGGCTGTAAGCCCGTCGATCAGTGCCACCCACACCTAGAACGATGCTAAGCCAACTAGGGAGCAGTCCAAGTATCACACACCCTGAGTCACAGTATCAGGCTCCCTAGACCCAGCCGCCTCTGAGGAACCCCGCCGTGAGCACAGGAAGCTCTGGGGAGACATCTGGAAACAAGTCACAGCAGATCTATTCCCGATGTTAGTCCTCTGACTGCGGAGCAGTTGGTAAACGTTGTTACCATTCTGCAAGTCATCTCTTCACTCTGTTGCTTCCTTCCTTTGCTGTGCAGAAGCTTTTTAATTTGATATGATTCCATGTTTTGATTCTCTGTACTATTGCTTGTGCTATTCTGTTCTTAAACATCATGAAGTGTTAGTCAGATCAGGGAAACCAGGCCAGGCCACAAAGGAGCTAGTATCGCAGAGCACTTGGAAGTCCAGGAGTAAAGGAATTTCTCTCCACATGTGCTCCAAATCAGGGTTCTACATTAGCTGGATTTCCTATTAGGGTTTATATTAATCTCCTTCATGTAGGAACTAATTGGCTTGTTAGTCTACAAAGCTTGTTTAATTGAAATTTTATCTAGGGTCTGAGAGGTAAATATTAATAATGATTCTTTTCCTTAGAGAGAAGGATACTGGCAAGTTTGGAAGTTTATTTGTTTAATGTTATTTGACCAGGTAAATACAAGTGGGATGGCGTTGCTGCAATGTTCTTGTGTATCATTTAATTAATGTAGAATTGTTCAGGGGTTTCTATGGTGATTATCTGGTGATGTATAACACACAGTCAGGAAAAGGAAGAGTAATAATTTATTTAGGGTAATCTACAAGCGACATTAAAATACATACACTCTAAAACAATAATTATAATAAAATATAAAGAACAAAGGAAAATGGCAATTATAGGTCAACTAAAAGAAATGATAACAAAAGTTATTACCAGTAAACATAGGAAAAATAAAACATGCATTAAGAAGATATCTTGATCTCATGCCTTAAACTGAGAACCCTTTGCTCAGAAGGTTCAGATCTGCTGTCTACTAGTGAAGACAAGTTGCTTTCAACAATACTTGGTTTGGGGATGCCTA
>RJWM01038838.1:0-16499 GCA_004363535.1 Dasyprocta punctata | reverse complement strand
ATCCTGGCTGATGATGTCTTTCTCGTTATTTTTCTTTTGTAAAATATAAAAATCAGGAACAGTAAAATAACAATATATTTTATGAATATGGCCTGTAGATGAAGCCAGTCACACAGACAAACCAGAATTCCCCATTCCTGTCAGGCTTCAGGATTTCTGCTCTGCAGCTGTGAATACTCAGCTCCATAGTGAAGGCTGGGAACGGTCCAAAGCGTATGTGAGGGTGTTGCTGAATAACAGCTAACACAGCAGGTCATGGCAGAGTGTATTTAGTCATAAAATCAGGAAAAGTAACTGAGCACATATTATGATAGTAATTATACTAACCTAAAAGTGCACTGCAAATTAGTTTTTTCTCACAAAAGGAAATAGACCAGAGGAAATTAATGTTATGTAAACAAAGGGCTGACAAGATTCTATTGCTTTATCTTCCTCTTTAAATTTCAATATTTCCTGTTTTTCCTAATGTGTATGCATTATGTCTATGGCCAAGTGACACATTTAAGTATTAAATATTTCCAGGTGAAAATTTTACTGTTCCATCCTTCATGGTGTCAGTGGTAAAGTATGACTCAGGAAATTTCTCCCACTTCCAAGCCAAAAAAACAATCCTAACTAATCACTTGAATGCAAACATTATTCCCAGCAAGTTTAAATACATATGTGTCAATTTAAAAAATAAATAAATGAAGTTCAGGAAAATCTTGGAGTATCACAAGAGAAAATGAAGTGTTCATTAAATCCTTGAAATTCTGTCCTTGAAATCAGGCCAAGAAATCTTCCTTGGAAAATGCTCCCTGAGGATCACCACATGCTTCAATATGAGGCACCCTGAAATTATCAGACTCAGAGGAACGGTAACCACTGATCTGTTTCCACTGTCAATTCTGCCCTTATATACTTTTTAGAGGAAACTTTGATGAAGACTTGAAGAAAAGTATTATGGCAAAATATCTTTCCTCAGAATAAAAATATAAATGCAGAAAAGTGTAAAAATGAAGTACCCCTAGAAAAATAAATACATTACAGTGATTTTCAGCTCAATTCCATACTTTTCATATTTTATTTCTGAGGATATTTGTGGTTAACAAATTTCTAAACAGGTAACCTTGCAACATCATTTTCCCAGCGACTCTGGTGCACAGTAAGTATCTTTCTGAAAGCTGGAGGGGATTATACTAGATAAAATAAAAGGGATTTTATGAAAAACATGTGTACACATGTATAATTTGTGTCCCACCATAATTAATGATAAGATTTGCTAAAAAGGAATATAGAGTCTGTTAAATCAAAATAATCATTCAATATATATATTTAGAAAGTGCAATTTTTTTTGAAGAAATTTGATTTTCAGTGGGCAGGAGGATTGCTGCAAATTCAAGGTCAGCCGGTGATACAAAGTGAGTTCAAGTTAGCCTGGACTACACAATGAAACTCTGTCTCAAAACAAACAGTTCATTATTTTTCTCCCAGTTACCATTTTTTCAAGAATTTAAAACTAATGTGAGTCACCTAAATTCCAAGAATTCACTGGGAACAAAAGAACAGTGAATAATACACAACAGAATTTTTTTAGCCCGACCAAGTATAACTTCCTTATTCAGGATTGCTACAACAAGCTCTGATCAGGCACACAGTAGTGTTAGTCTGTACTCTGGAGTCAAAATATCAATGTAGAATCAGTGTAGACTTGGAACTGCCCTTTAACACAAGGAATCTCTGTGCCTTTGGTCTGAAATACAGTGTGTGTGGAAGAGTCCCTGTGGCCTAATATTTTCCCGAGAATTGGATGTCTCAATAATTGAATGATATTAGAATAGTATCAGTTTCATGCTAAAATCAGTATGTAACTTTTTAATGTATCAGACATGAAGGTAAATTTATACTCCTATTTTTACATGGTAATTCTAGTTTTTCACTTTTCTTCACTGTACTTTTTATCAATTTTTAGGGACATGAAATATGAAATGTACTGACTCATTCATATAATCGAAAATGTTTTGGAAGACAGGTTAATAATTAAAGTTGATTACTAAATAGATAAGTCCAGCAAAATACCATGGATATATGGAACACTACAGATGTATCTGGCTTCACCCTCCTGGGGCTGGCAGCCTCTGAAGAAATGCAGCTGGTCCTCTTCCTGCTCTTCCTCCTCATCTACCTGGTCACAGTGCTGGGGAACACAGGGATGATACTGATCATTCGCCTGGATCCCCAGCTTCACACCCCCATGTACTTTTTCCTCACTCACCTGTCATTTCTCGACCTCAGCTACTCAAGTGTCATCACCCCTAAAACCTTACAGAACTTACTGACTTCCACCAAGAGCATCTCAGTCCTGGGCTGCTTCACTCAGCTGTACTTTTTTATAGTCTTTGCTGCTGCTGAATGCTTTCTTCTCTCCTCCATGGCCTATGATCGCTATGTAGCTATCTGCAGCCCTCTGCACTATCCAGTCATTATGTCCACAAACGTGTGCCGTGCCCTGCTCACTGGCTCCTATGTTATTGGCTTTGTGGATTCCACTGTTGTTGTGCTTTGCATGAGCAGACTGCATTTCTGTGACTCTCATGTGATCCATCACTTTTTCTGTGACCTGTCCCCAATTTTAGCCCTGTCTTGCAGTGACACATATGGGATTGAAATCATTATGTTCATTTGTGCTGGATCCAATTTAGTATTGTCCCTGATCACCATATCTGGATCTTATGTATCTATTCTCTCCACTATCTTCAAAATTAATTCCACTGCAAGAAAACAAAAAGCCTTCTCTACCTGTGCCTCTCATCTCCTGGGAGTCACCATCTTTTACAGTACTACAATCTTTACTTATTTAAAACCAAAGGCGTCCTACTCCTTGGGAAAGGATCAGGTGGCTTCTGTGTTTTACACTATTGTGATCCCCATGCTGAATCCTCTCATTTACAGTCTCAGAAACAAAGAGGTAAAAAATGCAGTTGTTAGAATCATGTGGAAGAGAGAGGACACCAGACAGTTAGAATAACAGTATTGTAGGCATCTACGCTCATCCACTTGACTTTTGTTTTCCTGGGAAATTCTTTTGTCTCATACTGAAAAAAAAATTGAATATCATTTTTTTCCTCTCTCTGACTGTCCTTTACTTAACAAACATGATCATGGACATCTTAAGGCACAGATTTTTACAAAGTCACACTGTAGTTCGGAACCATGAATGAAATGCAAAATGTAAGTTTTTTTAAAAAACTGTCGTTTAACGAAAAATGTGTTTAAAATAGGAAAATTTGAAATTTTTCAAGCTGTGTCAGTATAATATTTGTATATACTCCAATTTCAGAGATTTTTGAATGAAAAACGCTTCATTTTTCATATGACATTCTTCATGTTTATCATATTCGTATCATACTTATCAGGAGCAAGGTTTGAGGCAATTGCTTTCAAGTCAAGATTATAGCATTTAAATTCTAGTTCCACTGCTTCTCCCACATTCCACACACACTAATTCACTGATAACATTCAGTATTGTCAGCTGCATAAAGTTTACCCATGATATAGAATGAATAGATAATAATTCTGTGTCCTGTGATCGGAAGATGGCTATAAACTTTTACAACAATAAAATAAATTCTGGCCATTATCAACAGAAGGTTTGCCTATGTATGATATTTTGATATGTTACACACTTTACACTTCTAAGTAGTATTCCTTTGTGATTTACAAATCTCTTTCATTCAATTCAATTTACAAAGAATCATACAGATAATAAAATAACAGCACTCGGGAGGCTGAGGTAGGCAGAGCGTTGTGAGTTCGAGGCCGGCTTGGGCTACAACGCGAGCGCAAGGCCGGTCTGAGCTACATAGTGCGACCCTGCCTCAAAAAAATCAGGGCCGGGAGTTTGGCTCAAGCGCCTGCCCTGGCAGGCGCGAGGTTGTGAGTTCAATCCCTGGTGCCAAAAAAATAAAATAAAATAAAATAAAATAAAATAAAATAAGACAGCTGTTCCCAATTTTGGATTCTGTACAGGGCAACATATTGAAGTAGAATGAAGTTATAGGAACTGATATGTAATATTGTTGCAGACAGTTTGGAAAATAATCATTAGAGAAAAGAGAAACATCATATCCTTTGTTGACAGTTTTGTGTATAGTTTTCTAGATCAGAGGTAATGTAATCTATCTATACATAGTTAACATAATTCTTGTCTTTCCTTAATAATCATTGCTGCTTTCTTTATTAACTTTAAAGTTTCATATCTAATTATCTCTGTGTAATAAAAGCTTGTAAGATTAACATGTGTTCAGTAAATAAGCAAAATTTAAACTCTCATGGTAGTGCTTTGAATGTGAAATGTAGCAATTTTGCCGATTTAAAAATCTGTGAGCAGTACTACATGTTAGCTGTTTTCCTATGAGCCATACTAAAGTCTCACTTTTCTGTATGTGTCAAGGGAACTTCTATGCTTTTCTCCTGATGTCTTCAAGTTTGTAGTGTTTTTAAAAAATATCTCAATGATTATTATGTGCATCTCATTTGTTATACTTTCAAAAATAAAACTGCTGCAAAGGCAAGATTTGACAATGAATTTAGAATATGTGGCATTCCTCAAGACTAAATCAAGTAGAAGGATAATATTCTCCTTATTTTTAAAAATGTTTTGCCTCTGCATTTATAATATCAGTTTAAAAATTGTCTTTCATATTTTAAAATTATTTTATAATGTGCAGTTCCATTTTCCAAGTAAGCCATTTTATTTAAACCTGAGTGAGAATTATTATACTGATTTTGTTATTCCAAACGTGATTATAAATGTTATCTATGTCTTTGAAATTTAAGTTGTTTTTTGTAAAAAATAGTACATCATTTTGTAAGTCTAAAGTGCAACATCTCTATTATGTTAATTAAGATTCATGAATGTTTTAATAATGTAAAATTTCTAAATATATTAATTGAATATTTTAAAATGTACTATATTATTCAAGTTTCCAAATCAATGACAAAAGTAGGCCTTTTATTATATCAATGTTACTTCAAATCTTTATTTACCCTCTCTGAAATATCTGTCCTTTCAAGAATCTACATTGATGGATATTTCTTATTGTATTTCTTTGTGATTAGGGCTAAGAATTTAATAAATATTCTTTAATATATTATTAGGGCTCTCTTTCATCACATAAATGTCTTAGTAATTTCTTACATTTTGGGGATCCTCCCACTGTCCAATTTTTTTACACTCATAGTTTTACCTTACACTCCATTGTATATATTTTTATGATTTAGAAAATATATTCTATCACTTTTTGTTGGGAAACCCACCAATGGAATATATGACTTTGTAGACAACATTTAAGTTAAAGAGATTCTTTAATGTGTGTATGTATGTAATTGTGTTAGAACTAAAGCTATTGTTTTTGTAGCTATAAGGTGTTACCAGTTTTGTTATCTTCTCTTATTATAGACAGCTAAGTTAATAGATATATTATAGGCAATCAGATAGGCTAAGACACCTGGAGAACAAGAAAAAAGGTGACACACATCTGAATTGTGGCCAGAGACCCATCTGTTACACACAAAGCCTCAAGATAAAGATGACATGACCAGGCCTGCATACTACCTTGAAAGACAAAACCTAGGTCAATGAAACCTAGATAGACATCAGTCACCTGGGTTGATGATCAAAACCTCTGGACCCATCAGTTCTTGGAAAAATGTTTTGTTCTTTCCAGGTACCCTTGTTACATGACTTCTTTCCACATTGGATCTCTATTATGTAAGCAACTGTACTGGTACCCTTATTTGTTAATCATAGCTGTAACCCATGTAGTGCCCACAAGAGTATTGCTCTATAAAATGATCCTGTAGATCCCCAGGTGACCCATTTGGGAGCCCTCCAATTTGACTGATAGGAACTTTCTATTTCCTCAATAAGTATCTTCCTACTATCAACCTCTGATGTGCCTAGAAATCACTCTTCAATTTTTAGAAAACACAAACTTGGCATTTCCAATCTCTAACAAGTTTGGAGTTATAATATTCCCTTGTATCATATTTAGAAGTTCTAATACTTCCTCTGGAGCTCTCACATAGACAAAGGTGTCTCATCTAGCTTCCTAACTGTTGTGTCTGGGATGTGCACTGTAGCTTTGCTGTCTTAATCAGCTTGATAGGATTGTAAACTCAGCAACTAGGAATTAGGGGAACCAAGTTTAAAAGTAGAAACAAAAACACGTTACTTGCAAGAAAGCCAGGGACAAAAAGCTACCAAAGTGAGATGAGTTAGGGGACTTCAGCAAGACTAATATCTGAGGATATTTCACTTCAGTTCCCTTTAATCAGAATGATGGAGACCCTCCCTCCCAGTTCCATAAATGAATTGTGTCACAACCTATTGGTTCTCTGAACTGTCATTGATGATTCTCAGGCCCTAATACCCTAATGTGGGGTTCCATTGTCTAAGTGCACAATCCTAGCTGGGCCTGCTTGTCCTATTTGTGGAATTTATAGAATGGTTAGGAGGAAATTTACACAGAATTTGGAGTGAGTGATTAAGCATCTGGTGCATTAATATATTGACTCTAGAGTGAGAAAAAATAAATATATACTAAATAAGACTTATGTGCTCCTCTCTCACTGTCAACTTCATTGCGCTTTACTGGAGGTGGGGAAGGGTGGCTATCCTGGCTATAGCACCTGCTTGGTGCCTCAAGGCTCTGTTTTTCAGCCCTCTCTTGTCCTGTTAATTGTTCTGTCCAGCAAAGCTTTCAGTCTTTCTGGCCAGGATTCGTCAGAAAACCTGAGGCCTTCCCTTGCTTCCCCTGCATGACACTCTATAAAATATATGCACAGGCATTTTTTTACATTGGGCTCAATTTCTCTCTATTATTCTCATTTTCCATTTATATTTTTTCCCTTTTTTATTCCTTTTCTTTTCATAAGCTTTCAAATATTCCCTCTTTCCTTTTTTGTTGTCACTAAATATATTCTCAGTAAGGCCTACTTCTCCCCTAGCCTGTCCCATCTTATTATACTCTCTTTTCTGTTTTTGGGTAGTGAAACACTTGGAGAATTTTTCAAAGTATAATTAAATTATATGTTGATACATGTTTTATTCTTCAGATGTTGACATCACTGATGACTATTCTGTCATCAAAAACAGTGCAAAGAGTTCAATCTAGTGCCAAAGTTAATGACCATGGTGTTGTTTGTATGTTTTCATGCTGAGACACCCATGGCCAAAGACACATCAAAAAAGGGCAAAGCTACTTATTCAAAAGATCACCACACAATAAGTCTTCCACTCTTCATTCCCAGTGATTTGCAGACTTCAACACACATACTCACATAATTGTCACAAACACTATGTTTTTCCAAATTTGATAACTCCTTCCAAAAAAATGATCCCATTTATGTTGCAGTGGAAGAAATTTTAAAGAGTTTTAAAAAGTGACAGTGAAAGTGATCATTTATACTAAACATGATGCACACAAGGAAATGAGTTAATCAAATAACTAAATATTTAATGAGATTAAAGATGATAGAATAGAGAGAAAAATGAATTAAGGAGGAAATCATAGAACAATATATGATAGACTACATTTTGAAAAATAGAGACTCTAGTAAAGAACTGTGAAAGCCTCGAAGATAATCCTCAAATAGAAAAATGAAAAACTCAATTGAAATTCTCAATAATAGTTTGTTGAGTCACAAGGAAGAAGATCATAATTAAATGACAAATTGGATGTTTTGGATCAGTGACACAGAAAATAAAGAATGAGAAAGCATGAGAAGATTGAAATCTCTTTGAAAATATACAAGAACAAGGTGGACTACAGTAGGACAATAAACTATAGGTCAATAGTATAGAAAAAGTGTTCACTGGATTTATAAGAGAAAATTCTCCTTATCACACACTTTCACAGGAAGTACATCTTATACAGTGAAATGGTGGTAGAAAGTCAGAGACTTATTTCCACTTTTAAAATTTTTGGGGGAGTTTTAGTGTATATGACCTTAAGAAGCAGAATGGTAGTTTATATAGCTAGATTCAAGGGTAAGAGTGAATTAGGAGAAATATTCTGAGAGGAAGATGGGAGAGATATTCCTTCTGAGACCCTTTCCAATTCTTACCTTCAAAGTTCTCTGTCTGCCAAAAAGATATACTTTGTGGAGCTATGTTCTGATGGCTAATAATTTTCCCATGTGCAACTTCCATAGAAACTTCACAAAAATTAAGAGTTGAACATTGCAGATGGACAGAGAGTTGTGTTAGTAAATGACCAATATTCATAAAGGAACTGAAGCACAGATATTATTGAAAATAAGTAAACAGAAAATTACAACTGTAAGAATATTTTTTATTTTTTATTTTGAAGAGAATAAGACCAAACAATACAAAACAGAATAGAGCCACTCAGAACAAAATAAAACAGTGGACATGACACAGGATTTCAAAGCAAGACAATCAAAATAATAGCAGTATAGAGCTTTGAAACTAGATAACAGGAAATCAACAATTGTTACTATATATATTTTGTTATCTTTGAAATAGCTGCCCATACTATTTGATATAATAAAATCAAACAAAACAAAACAAAGTAAGACTAAACAAAACAGAACAATGAAAGCAATACATGACTTAAAAACAGTATAACAGGAAATTAACAGTGGCTACTACCTTCCCTTTCCAGACACTTCCCTCTCCCTCTTACTTTCACAGTATCCATTGTGTATTTTGTATTCCACTAAGTCCCTCAGTCTCTTATACTAGGGAGACAACACAATATTCATCCATGTGACTGTGAGCCATTTTACCCATGAGCATGATCTCAAATTGCATTTACTTACAAGATCCTCCAGGTTATCTTTCTTTGTCGCTGAGTAGCTTTCTACTGTATAAAAATGCCATGTCTTTCTTATCCACTCTGAAGTTGATAGGCAAGCTACCCCTGGGAGCATTGTTTTCTTACCTTTGACATTCAGTCTATGGATTTTCTTTCATGTCAAATGTGTTTCTTGTATAAACCATATTGATAGATTCTGTCTTGCAATCTACTCTGTCTGTGTTTCTTTTTATTAGTGAATTGAGGCCATCTACATTTATGGTTATGGCCAACATGTACTGGCTCATCTCTACCATGCTATTTTCCTGCTGTTGGTGCCCTACTTTTCCCCTCCATTCAACTGCTTGCCTTGCTTAGAGGTCCCCCTCTGCCACTCTTTGTGGAACCATGGTCATATTGATCTCTCTTCAGAATGTCCTTTAGTATTCTTTGTAGGTTTGGTTTGATGATCATGAATTACTTCAGTTGTTCTTTTTCATGAAAGTATCTTGTTTCTCCATTAACTTTGAAAGATAGTTTTGCAGGGTACATCAATCTGGGCTGGAAGTTTTTGTTCAGGTTTTGAAATACTCCACTCCAAACTCTTCTTGACTTGAAGGTTTGTGTTGAGAAGTCTGTCATGATTCTGATGGTTTTCTTTTATAAGTGATCTGTTTCTTTTTTCTAACAGCCTTTAATATTGTATTCTTGTGCTGAATTTCTAGAATCTTGATTATTGTATGTCTGGGTATAGATTTATTTTGGTTATGGCTATCTGGAATTCTATATGCCTCACTTATCTGTATGACACGTCTTATTCCCATGCTTGGGAAGTTTTCTGAATTACTTCCATAAATAGTCTTATTATTTCATTTGTGTTGACCCCTGCTTTTTCACTGACATCTATCACTCTTAAATTATTTTTCTTTGCATCATCTTGTAGGCAGTTGAATTGTCATTTCTTGGTTCCTTGTTATTTTTAAGAGATCTTTCCTTTCAAGGTCACTAACTGCAAACTTGTCTTCAAGGTCAGAAAAGCTTACTTCAGTTTCTTTCAAATGATTTTGCCAGCTTTCAGTGGAGTTTGTAATTTCCTGGATATCTCTTTGAATCTGTTTCATGCAATCTACATCTCTCTTATATTGTTCATTCAAGGTTTCCTTCATTTTCCTTTGCTCCTCTATTTTTTATCCATGTCTTCTTTAGATATGCTTAGCAATTCTTTTATTATCTTTTTAATTTCTCCTTTTCTGACATAATTTCCTTTATAGTCTCATGAAGTTGCTTCTTTACTCTGGCTGCCACCACTTCAGAAACTTCAGGAGTGCAACTCCCAATCCCTTCCATATTTACATCTGCTGGACTTGCTTTGCATGAGTTGGAGGACAGAGACTGTCTTTTGCTTCTTTTCCTTAACATTTTCCTGGGTTCTTCTAGACAGGTGAGTTGTGGGATCCTAGTCACTTCCCATGCTGGCTGTCCACCCACAGTGTAGGAGAATGAGTCAGGCGCCTTGGCTTTTCCTATGCTAGGTTCTCAGGGCAGCTTTGGCGTGCAGGGCTGGCTTCTTCAGATATATGCAACTATTTTTCAAGGCTTCCCTCACAGTGGCAGGTTCATGGCAGCTTGGCTGGCTGGTTCGTCCCACTGGAACTGGCTACTGATCCATGATGGCTCCTCGCAGGCTCATAGGGGTGTCTAGGTTCAGTTTCTTCTTCTGGTGTTTACAATTCTGTTCAAATGTCTGTGTTGAATACCAGAGATGTGTTGGGTATGGACCTGATCTTGTCATCTGTGTGAATCTGTGCACTGGGATGCTGTCCTCGGTCTTGGGGTTCCTGTCAGTCTTACATTCTTAGAGCTGACCTGCCCTCCAGGATGCAATGAGTGAGGCCCAGTTCACAAACTCACTGACTTCAAGTGGGTCTGCCCTCCAGAATGGAATGGAGGGGCACAGAGTGTGGACTCACTGTCCTCCACACAGCCTGCCTTCTGATATCAAGAATGTTAAACAATGCAAGCACATAAAGACAAGTATATCTCATTCATTCATTTACTTGCCACTTAATAAACTTTTAAGCAAATCACATTTTCCAGGTACAGTTTCAATCTCAGAGATCCAACTATGAGGCTAGTCAGACACATTATCTAGCTTTAGGAACTTCATTCACAGCAGCATGGTAATAGATCTAAATTTGAATCAAATCTCATAAACAAAATATAATAAAACCATTCACTTCTCAGAGAGAAGGTGCATTAGAACAGTGAATTTCAAATTACTTTCTATAGGGAAAAATGTTACTGAGTCATGGGGAGCAAAACTTTATTAAACTGAATGTTGTATAAACTCATTATTTTACATTACTTTATATTGATCTAGAAAACAACAGACAAGAAATTGGTTTTCTCCAACATTTGATTTCTATAGGAGTGACATATAATAAATTATCCTTGAAGGTTTTGGAATGTTACTTGCATGTGAATGCTTGATGAATTTGTTAATAATACTAACCAGAATTTTAAGTATGAATGAGATTATCCCAGTTTGTTCACTTCCCTTCTCATTACCAAGGTAATGTTTATTATGCTTAACATCAAGCCAAACACACTGATATTCTAGAAGACAACCTTGACTAAAACATTTCCTGAATGGTTTTGGGATTCTGATGTCCATGAAAAAAGTCTAAAGAATGAACATGCAATGCTGGAAATTTTTGAATTTTATAATATAGGAATATGCAGTAATATTGCACAGATAAGTTATTTCTGTCTTCCAGAAAACCCTCTTATAATAGTACGATCTGGAAAAAGAATTTGAAGGAACAGTGGTTCTGAATAGCTTAGTTTTCATTACTACCAATACTTGTACCAATAATGTAGTCAGTGTTGTGTGCCTGAAAATTGGGTTGCTTCAGTTTTAGAAAAATTATGCATATAGATTCTGCTGCCAAACTTTGCTTCATCCAATACAGATGTGTGAATCCACTTTGGCTAACTAACTAGAAGAACGTAGAGACTGCAATAACAAAAATTACAATTTGGATCTCAAATGTGTATTTACAAATTAACTTTTAAAAAGAATTTGGATGCAATCCCCGGTGCTGCAAAATAAATAAATAAATAAATAAATAAATAAATAAATAAATAAAATAATAAAAAAATAAAAATAAAAAAATTTTAAAAAAAGAATTTGGATTATTATGTACCGATGATTTTTTTCTGACAGAATCACAAAACAACCACCCATTTCTAAGAAACAGAGTTATATTAAAAGTAAAGCAAACATCAGACTTTTGTATTGTCACCCATTTTTGTTTTCCTTACTTCTTCGTAGAACATAGTGCCGTAAGTACATACTATTTTTTGTATCCAAAGTCCCTGTTCCTCGGGATTCAGAAAGTGAAGTTCTTGCTATGTATTCCTTCTTGTTATTTCTCAAAGTCTTCACACGACACATGAAAACACCACTTCAAGTATTTGTTTAATCGACACAGTTTCATTGAATTCCACTTTGATCACACAGTTTCTCAGTGCTTCCTCTTGCTGTAACTACTGAACCCCATTTACTATGTCTTTCATATTTTGTTCCTTCAATTATAGCACATTTTATCAACTAACATGCCGTATCACTTACTTTTGTATTTTCCTTGTCCTTGATGGGAATCTATCATCTGTGACCATTTTAGTTGATACAGTCAGATACTCATATCAGCTTTTGAATTGTCTCCAGATCTATGAGTTATTTATTCTAGTTGATTACAAGTTTTCCATAAATTTCTATAAGTTTACAAAGCTAAATTGGAAAAAGCCATATTTTCTATCCACAATGGACTAAAACTAATTTTTCATAAATAAAAATACTGTCACCTAATATGTAGTTTTAAAATATAATCAGTAATTCATATTATATTTAATGCTAAAAATAGAAAATCTGCTTTACCTATATAATATGCAAGAATAGTAGAAAGCAAAACCAAAACATATAAGTAAAAAACAAAGTGACATGCACACAATAAATGTAAGTATATTTTAGTACCATGAAACACGTAAGTGAAAAAAAATGTGCATATGATAAATGGAACATATTTTTGTACTATAAACCTCATCAAAATTAAGAAAAGCAGATACTACACTATATGCTAGAAAGAAAAGTGAATTCAACTTACTAAAATTAGGGAAATAAAATGCTACCATATGCCAATTGAAGTAATATAATTTCTTCAATCGTTACTTATTATCAAAATATGAAAACAGTAGCAAAGTATTCACCACAAAGTAATGATAAAAGTTTAAAATGAATGGGTCAAAGCTCATATTCATGAATCAAATTACCACAATGTATCTTATAAATTTGCATACACATTGTCATTCAAAGATGAAAATGAAATAAAGAAACAAATATTCAATTCTTTAACCAAAGATGAAAGAAAATAAAAAATGCAGTGACAATATTATAGAGTGAGGGAAGAGAGAATAAGAATAGAGAGGGAAATAAAAGTGAGAATTTATATGTGATGACCTAGCAGTTAAACCCTATGACTTTCACACTAATAGGAATTTTAAGTCATTGCTGTGACTTTGGTTGCTACTGTGAAACAGTAGATACTAGAATTTCTCTGCCATCATAAGCAGCTCTATGCATGGTTTGAATGTGTTTCAGTGTTATAAAATTCTGGGTAAAAAAGGTCTTTCTTGTAGCATCTTGCAGTCTCCTGCCTGTTGAGGGCTTTTGGCTTAGAAATTCACCCACAACCTCTCATTTGTCTGAAATCTCAATGCTAGGGTTAGGGTTAGAGTTAGCCCATCTCAGTGCAAACAAAATGTGGATCAATAGCTTTGCTTTTCCACATGTCAGTGAACAATGTAATACTTAACACAAGAAGCTCTTATTCCCCATAATGAATTTCTCCTCTAGTTTCCAGACATGCGCCCTTTTCCTAAGAGAGTCAGTTTTCCCTGGTCATCGCAGTTACGTTTTCACGACGTAATGGAAGAATCACGGCATTTGTGCTTCTTGATTCTCACAGGTGCTTTTTCCAACCCTGAGTTTGCTTCCTCATATTGGACAAATAACACTCATTGAAATATTTCAGTCCTATTATTATATTTTAATTTTTTTATTCTTTTCAAAACAACATTTGACCTGATTATGTATAAGCAAATACATTTTTTGTCCACTGAATTCATTACAAAATTTGTGCTAGACTCATGTCTTATTTTCAATTTCTGATTATTTTTTTTTTGCAACACGTAAACAAAATCATGTACCATAAAAGAGTAAAACACATCCCACATGTGGAGCTTGGAGAAGAAGCAGGTGACACTGGCCAAGTAGAGTGGAGGTTTTGTCCCACTCCTGTGGGGCCTTGAAATGTCATTATTCAGCTATGGATACTCAGTTTACTTAGTGAAAGCTGAGGCGCCTATAAAATATGCAGCACAGGGAGGTATTCATTAGGAAAAGGACAACCTAGCACCCGTCATGCTAGCTTATAATGTATCAGCTATAACATTAGGGTAGGACTGAATATGCAGTGTTATAATATTATATAGAGCTATCAGCACACATCCAAATAAGCATTATGGAAGCAAAGGAAAATAATTGGGAAAATTACTAGTGTGTAAACAAATTGTTAAGAAGAATTCCTTCATTTTCTTCATTGAACTGCTTTTTTCTATTGTTTTCTAATAAATACGTTTCACTTCTATGGTCACATCATACTATTAATTATAAAATGTTTTCTGGTGAACATTGTATTGTTCCATCCTTTACAGTTAGTCATCAAATAAGTACATCTGCAACTGTCTTCTCCATCAGCATGTTCTAGAAATTTCCTACTTGACCACTTCAATGTAAACATTAGTCTCTGAAAATTAATGCAGTTGGGTCAATTTAAGAAGTAACTAAATATAATTGAGCAACAGTTTAGAGAAGATGAAGTGATTCTGGCTTTCAATGTATGGCCTCCATTAGAATAGACAATGTCTTTTGTTTACTGAGTACTTGATATTTTGTCCTTGGAATCAGGCCAAGGGTTCAGCTTAAGAAATTGTGCCCTAACGATGATCAAATGCAGCAGGATCTGAATGCCCATTACATGAGCCTTCTTTAGTTCACCAGGTTGAGAGGTAAGGTGTACACTCTCTGCTGTATATTCTCTGATCTTTACTCTGTTCTTTTTAGATGAAACTTCTTGTGTAAGTTTCTACTTGATCAGACCCTGAAAAAGAATTTAGAGCACGATAGAATTTAATTCACTAAAATAAGAATGCATTAAAACATAAAAATATGTTATGTCAAGAAAAACAAATGTCTCAGATTCTTATACGGTTTTCATATTTTATTTCTCAGAGTAAACTGAGGTTGCCTACTTTCTACCCAGATCATCTTGGAAGATGTTTTAGTCTCTCAGTAAGATAAAGAAACCATAGGAAATCATTCCATTGCAATTTAAGTGAACCAGGAACCAAGCTGAACCCAGGACTATTGGTATAAATAAAAGCTAAGCAACAGAATTAAACCACATGGCCCTGAGTGAAGGGAGCCATGTGAGGAAGGGGAACCTCTCTGCATGCAGTAAGAGAATGATCATAGCGCACTCTTAGGAGTGCTCTCCTTCCAACACTAGCAGGGACACAGCCTGATCAGAAAGGAAACCTGATTTCAGCCACTCAAACCAGAAATGATAGTAACAATTTTGTATCTTTCCTTTCTGTCTGGGACAATGTTGAGGCAGGACCCATCTGAGAATTCCCTACTTCCTCTGCCTCTGCAGAAAAAGCAGGAGAATGAGAGTCAAGAAAGACCCTGAATACCCTGCCCCTCTGCTCTGCTTGGATGCATCCAGAGTAAACAGGGCAGAACACAGATATTGGACATCCAACCACCCAGGAACAAGTCTGAGAATTTAGGCACTTGGACCATGGTCTGACCCCGCACACAGATGACATAGACAACGTGTTTCCTATCACCCTCCGTATCAAAGGCAGAGGAGACTGAGGAGTTAGGGTAGTCCATTTTACCCCTGGAAATTCTGGAAGAGGACTGATGTCAACAAGGAGAGACAGCTTCCAGAAAACCTCCTGAAAGGCTTCTTCTATTTTGACAGAGCATGTGATGGAAACAAGGAAGTAGGTAAGAGGGGTGATTTTCAATGTTTCTTTTACTAGGCATTGTCCAACAATAGACACCAGCATGGTTGGCACTTGACTCTCAGCATGGTGCCCCCCACACACTCCTGGGACTTTAGAAGCTAGTACTGTGTTTTGAAGAGGGTAGGGGCATGTTGTCATGATGAAGATCAGAGAGGGAGAGACCTGGACCCACTGTTAATGCTCCAGGTCCCCAGATGTGGCCTTCCAGAAATTCCACTGGTTTTATCGCAGCCTCCTCACTGGGTTACAGCCATGAAACCAGGGGTTCTTTGGAGCCCTGTGCCAATCACAGGTCTGCAGCTGCCATGCAAGCAGCACTCCACCACTCCTTGGGTTACTCTAGGAGGGCTACCTCCAGTGCACTGGAGCCCTTGTGCTATAGCACAGGTCCTGGTAAAATGAAGACTCATTTTGGTGGTCATGTGACCAGCTTGAGATTTATTTATTGGGTAATATGGGCTCTAACACCCTGTAAAACTGCTCAGGACTCATGTTCATGAGCAATGGGGATAGAGTGGTGGATTCATAAGAAAGAGCAATAAG
>RJWM01038837.1:0-16491 GCA_004363535.1 Dasyprocta punctata | reverse complement strand
GAACAATTAATACTCATATGATTGGATCAGTTTTACATGTCTATATCTGTTAATGTAAGTAACCATTTTGAAGATAACAATACGCAGTATTGCAACCATTGTCAAGTTTCTATCATCCTGTTTTGTAAACCTGCAATGTTACTGTTGTGCATTTACTCTAGTCATTTGTTTGTCTCTTTTGCTTGTTGTCTTTGTTATACATGTCTTTTTTTTCTTTCTTTTTCACTTAAATAAAAAAAATAAAAAACAAAAAAAGAGAAAATGTTTAGAACCAAAGCAGAATATGTGTAAATGTGTACTATACAGAAATCAATATTTTTTAAAATTTTAAAAGAGTAATAAGTCATGTATGTAAATTAAAACATTTAGCAAAGTGCATCACATATATTCATTGATACCATAGGAAATGGGTGTAAATATTAGCAGAATGCGAAGTTGCTTCACAGATTCTCACAGAAATGAATGTAAATAAGAAAAGTGCAAAACTAAGAATCCTCAAAATGGATAACTTTGGTGAATTATACACTAAATGTTGAATATTTGATGAAAGCTAATTAAAATAATGCCATTAAAAAGAAAGGGGAAATGCATTGAAAATCCCTGAGATCCACAAAATAAGCAAAACTAGAAAACACACATAGGACAAAACTGTGGGAAGACCTACAACACACCCAACTGATATGAAATTCTAATATTAGGCAAATGTATATTTCTAATGAATGTCTCATTAGACTATTTACAAACAATTGCTTTAAGTGAAATCTTCCCTGGGTTCTTATTGCTGCAGTGAATTTCTCAGGCCCCTAGAATGCCAGTCATTGTAGACGTAAGTTTCCACCTCCCAAGTGTATCCCTTTTCATCACTCTTCTGACCCTTATTGAATTCTCTTCTACTGAAAGTTCTGCTGATTCCTTGCATTCTTCCATCTATCCTGTCTTCTCCCACTCACCTTATTTTGTTCTCCTCTTCATGTCTAAGGAGGGCCAGATTTACCTGACTATCTAACATAACAACTGATTTTCTTTTGGCATTCAGTCCCATACTTGTCCCAAGTACTTGGTTTATATTACTTGGACTAAAATGTCAGCAAAGTCATTTTCCAGATTCTTGTGCCAGTGGTTAGGTTCAGCCAGTGGGAAGTGTGGCAGAAAGATGAAAAGAAACAGCTAATCCATTTCTAGAATGGGCAAGGCAGTAACCCTTCAGCAATCTCAACAATGGTTCCTCTAGGGACTGAGCAACTGTGCTGGTCACACCAGGAATTGATTCTCTCCCCATTACCATTTTCCAGGTGAAGGTGCCAGGAGAAGTACAGAAAGTGAAAAGTGGGAAAGCTGGTCTTTGATTTAAGAAGATGTTCTGTCTCTCAGTCATTAGCTCCTTTTGTCTTTTCTATTGATTCTTCTTTGCATTTAAGTTTATCCTCAAACCTATTCTCAATCCCCAATTCTCAATTTTAAGAGGCACCGACCCTTTCATTGTAGTAAATCTCACACTCAAATCTCAAATCACTGTGGATCCAAATAAAATTCTGAGTTGTAGACCACTTTTCAGTTGTAAATCAGTCCATTGGTTCACAAAAGTTTCTCCCAACAGAAGTCTGCAACCAGTCTTCTAAATTGAAATAGTTACCTGATCCATTGGTGCTGAACATTAAATATTAGTCAAATGGAAAAGTACCCTATGGCCCTTCCTTGAGAATTCTAGAGATTTATCTTTGAAGATAATTTAGTGTATCTGACATACATATTTTAAAAAGTTTTCCTAATGACTTTTGTCTCAGTTTCTTGGTATATTTTTCCTGTCTTCCGATCATTTTCTATTGGTTCTCTATGATTTAATATGCAAGCTTTTTTGCAACATTCTTTTCAGAGCTGCTTTTACTTCCTTGTTTTTCAGGCTGTAGATAAAGGGGTTCACTAAGGGAGGAACCACACTGTACTGCACAGAGAAAAGTAATTCCACTGAAGAACTTATGTTTGGGGCAAGATAGCGAAGAGAAGCAGATCCATAGAACAAAATTACAGCAATGAGGTGAGAGGAGCAAGTGGAGAAGGCCTTGAACCTTCCTGTGGTGGAACTGATGCTCAAGATGGTGAATACAATACATGTATACGAGAAAAAGATCAGGAGGAAGGTCCCAAAAGTATGAATAACAATAGAGCCCAATAGAACGGCAAAGTTGGAGGAGATATCAGAGCAGGACAAAGAGAATAAAGAGGGCAACTCACAGATGTAGTGAGGCATGACATAAGACTCACAGAAGTCCAAATTCCAAGCCATGAGTGTGTTAATGAGAGCATCCAGAAATCCCAGTCCCCATGAGCCCCACACCAGACCCCCACAGAACTGGCTACTCATCATCTGACCATAGAGCAGTGGGTGGCAGATGGCAGCATAGCGGTCATAGGCCATCACTGAGAGCAGAAAGACTTCAATCCCTGCAGTTAAAAACAAAAAAAATACCTGAGTTAGGCAGCCTTCTACTGAGATTGACTTCTTCTGAGACAGGAGATTCTCCAGCATCTTGGGTACAGTGACTGATGTTAGACAAAGATCCAGGAAGGAGAGGTGGCTCAGGAAGAAGTACATGGGGGCATGGAGCTGAGAATCAGCCCTGACAACCATCAGCATCAACAGGTTCCCCATAATGGTCAGAAGGTAAACACCCAAGAACAGCACAAAGAGCAGTGCCTGAATATGTGGTTCAGCAGGCAGCCCCAAGAGGATGAACTCAGTGATGGTACTGTGGTTTCCCATCACCATGACAGAAGATGCTCCTCTAGAAAAACACAGAAAGAAAGATGAAGCAGTCACCCAGTCTTAATGCCACTCCAGAGTTTCAACTGTATCCCTCCCTAGGCTGTCTGGTCATCTTCCTGATAGATTTCCTATCTTGGCTCCTTCCTCTCCAGAGTTTCTCTCATCCAGTAGTCTCGTAATCTACTTCTGAGCCCCGAATCAGCACACTGGTGCTCTTTCCCTGTGTGACTCTTCTAACGCCAAATGACTCTGATGAAAGTCACTGTTCTTCAGACTAGTGCTTGGCTAACTGATTTTATCTCCTTTAACTGATTTTAGGTTTAACTATGCAAAAAATTAAACTGAGTTTTTTTATGTAGAGTGTTTTTTAATGTAGCATATTTCTAAGTGTTCGTTTTGTGTTTTCCTCAAACTTGTACTTATTACTTTGATTCCATACTTTTGATAATATCTAAAATCTACTACACTTTTACTTATCATATGTTAATGATATATATGTTTCTTTTACTCAGGGGATAATTTTGAAGTGTGTGTGCCTCTGTACAATTGGTGGGGATGTGGTAGGGAACAGGAATTAAGCAGGAAAATGAGATTCCTAAGCCTACAAATCTCAGGTTTAAAAATTGGATGTTCACAAGGATAAAATTTGTTCCATTTTCTAATTTGAACAGCCATGATTTCTATTCACTGTGTATGACCCCATGGGTAGAGCTTTTTCTACTCATTTGCAGTACCGTATCCACCGTTTTTCCTGAATAACAGGAGACTTCTAGGCTTGGCATTTAAAGATTAACCAATTTCTGCAATAACTTTTCTCCTCCCAAATATCCTGGTTTACTTGGTTTTGTTTGAACCTTGGTGACAAGTAGTTGAAATGTTTCATAGTGTCTCCAGGGTTCAAAATTAGTGTCTCCATTGATCCTACAAGACAGCCTTGATGCCTTCATTTCACTCCTGTTCTCTGCCTTGATTTTGCCTGGTATTCTCTGAATTTTTCAAAGCAATAATACTACTTATTGATTCGTGTTTCCATTACTTAAAATAAAGACAACAATTTCCAGTTGGGTAAGATTCTGATTTCTACTGACGTATAATCTAAATACAGAAAAAATTCAGATGAGTTTAGTTATAGAAAAAACACACAAGTACATGTCAATAATTTAAGTTTTGAGTGTTCGTGCACCAGAGCTTTTCAAAAGTGCATCGTTTTTAAATTTTAAAAATGTGTTACAATATTTGGATTCTAAGAATAATTTGTTGAATGTAGAAAGACTGCTGGGATGAAATAGTACATCAATCACATACATTTCTTCTTCAGGAATATTCATAGCATGAATTCCAGTTTCAGAAATGAACAAAGCTTGGGCTGGGGATACGACTCAGGGGTAGAACACTGCTTAACATGTGCAAGGTGCTGGGTGTAACTCCCAGACCCACACAAGGAAAAGAAGAGAGGGAAAGAAAAAAGAAAGAAGCAGTTTGAGGGAGACTGGGAAATGATGGGGAAAGGAAAGGAGATACGGAGTTGAACATCTCACTTATAGTGGATTTGAAAGACTAGCAAAAGACTTACCTTCTGCTGCACTAACTGGCACCTGAATATTTCTTTTGTCATAGAGCCACTCATTCTCTTGCTCATTTCTATCCTCACTTGGGGGATTGTATAAAATCATGAGTTTATTCATTTACACCTAAACTCATCTAACTTTGATAATTTATGCATCAATTCATCTATTTAACCATCTAATCTTTCATTTGTTCACTCTTTCATTCAGTCAAGTCAGTCATGTATCCTAACTATTCAAATATTTTATCCGTTTATTTTACTTTGTAGAAGACCTCCTCCTTACAATGATAGGAAAATAACCTTGGACAGTTTGATTTCCAAACTGCAGTTTTCCAATGTCAGGGCTGAATACCCTTGCTAGGTAATTTTTTTCATATTTAACATATAAACTCATCCATCACTGTATACTCAGATTCAACTCTTTCATGAGTTTTATTGCCTTGCTTAATAATTGCACACAAAAACCTTGAAGGTGCAGTTTTACTTTAAATCTTTCTGAATACCCCAATTTTACCTGATACTTCAGTCTGACATTGAACTTTCCTATGGCATTCACCTTAACAAATTCTATTTCAGCTGGAATATTAAATGCCTCTGTACTTGCTCTTCCTGGCTTTCTCTTTTGGGACTTGGACAAGTCTCCATATATAAAGTCTTTACCTGAATTTAAATTCATGTTACCTCTCAGTTTTGTCTGTTGACTACTTTGCAGCCTAGGTTGGAGGCTCAAATTAATTCAAATTCTCAGTGAAGATGAATTAATAGATAAAGAAGTCAACTTTTGTTTTATGTGAATTTGTAAAATTCTGTGAAATAACATATTCCAGTGCATTCTTCCATAGCAAAGAAATTCCTCAGCATTTTTATTTAGTATCTGTTTTTGATCAGCTATTAATTTGCTTTAATTTTATTGTCAGTGTAGACCCGGATATAATCCCATTTTTGCTCCTGATCACTCAGCCTGAGTAAACCCAAACATATCCACAAAGTATGTTGGGGAAGCTGTGAGCTACAGATCCAATATTTCAAAACCCTTTCCATGGTAAAGGCTCACATACCATCTCACAAAGACAGGTGGATATCTGGCTCATGCATGCCATGATGCATTGGCCCTCAACACAGATAATCTCACTGTGACCAAGTGAAGACCAGAAGTCATCTGACCTTGCAGTGAAACTTTCAAATTTTTCCCATTAACCTTACCACAGGGTATACTGCTGCCTTGACTTGAATTGGTGATGATGGGATGAGAAGAAAAATTTGGGTGTGTGCATAAAGAAATTAGATGAAATGTGGGACCCAATGAGGCTCTCTTCTTAAAGCATATAAATTATAGCCAGATGTGGCAGTTCTTGCCTATAATTCCAGCACTCTAGGATATTGGGGCACAAGGATTGCAAATTTGAATCCCACTTGGAAAACTTAATGATTCTCTTTCTCAAAATAAATCATAAGAAAGGTTTGAGATGTAGGTTAATGCCAAATTTCTGGTTTTAATCCCAGGTACAGACACACACACACACACACACACACACACACACACACGAGAGAGAGAGAGAGAGACAGACAGACAGACAAAGACAGACACAGAGCGACAGACAGAGAGAAGACAGGGAAAGTGATTTAACAGTTTACTTAGGTGGTTATGTTGGAACAACTATTATACAGAACACTTTGTTGTCTGGTATGCATTACTTTAAAGAAAAGTGAACAATAGATTTATTTTCTGGATTTCTTTAGCTCCAAATAATTCTCACCTTCCATCCTATGATTTGTGTCTAAATTTATACCACTGTGAACTCATTACACTTAGTATCTGCACAAATTTAAAATGCAATCTGTCTGAAAACAAGACACATTTATGCCACTTAAAATTGTTACCTCCTGTAAATCAAATAATTTTATATTATTTCTTCTAAAGTAGAAAACTGAAGACACTCCAAGGAGAAATGTCTCACGATTTGAATATTCAGTCAACCTGCAATTACAGAAAATGCTAGTTAGTTGAATAAATGACAGGACACAGAGGTGACTAAGTAAATGATAGATCTAGTGCTAGAAGGCAGAAATCATCTGGCTAATTAATATGGGGAATAAAAAAAAACACTTAGAAGCATATAAAGACCCTTCCTGTTTCAGAAACATCTAAGAGAAGACGGCCTTTTCTGCATCTGTGTGCATCTATTTTTAAAGAGACAAAGGGATTTATCACTCAGAGATTTAAAAGTATACACTCAAAGAAATACAATATGTGCCCTTGAAAGAGAGGCATACTACATTTTGGAACTGAGGCAATGTATTTGTTTTTGGTGGTTAAAATCTGTGGAATTTGTGAATCTATAGGAAGTTCCATCCTGGTCTTTGTTTACAAGAAAAGGATGCTCCCATGCGTAAAGATAATTGCCCATTTTACAGGTGATAGGCATGAATCTCACCAAAATTTTTAGGTGGTTGAGCTAAGATGACTTGCCCCAAAGCATTCTTTTCCCCAAAAACTGACCCAGCATAACTTTTATATTAAAATTTACAGAGTTCTTTTGAAAGTACTTGATAGAAAGGGGGGAATGGAATATTACATACAAGGAAAAAAGAGGGGCAACTTCTCCAGGAGCACATGAACTCTCAATTTGTTACTTTAAAATGAGGTTTCTGCTTTTTACCAACTCAGCAAATTTCTGAAGTTAACATATCTTTAAAGAATTCTGGATTGTATGAATTATCTTAAAAAGAAATGACCAAGTCCTTAGGGTCTGTGGGCATGGAACACAAACTCCACATATAACCCAAAACGTTCCTTAGAAATTCTCTAACTAATACCTTTACCCCTTTTCTTTTTCTACCAGGATTTTTGTCAACCAGAGCTAATGGTGTGGCTAGTAAGAGTAAAACAAAAAAGAAACTCTTTCTTCAACATTTGCACTTAAAGTATAGAAGAAGAGGTCACTAGATGCTCTGATGAATTTCACCTTCTCTTTTACAGAATAGGAACTTCTTGGCTCTTCATCTCAGTTTCCCAAATTGATGAAGATTTTATAGCCAGTGCACACTTCACACTTCTTATAGAGCATGGAGTGGATTTATTAAGTAGATTTAAGAGGAGTTGAACATAAAACTTACAGTACAGAAATAGCAATAAAACTTTATCAGTACAGAACCTAGTCTCTAGAACAAGGAAAAAGAAAATGAGAGAGCTCATGGTAAAAATACTGGCCCAAAAGAAACAGGCATAGAATGCTAAATGAACTGAAGAAAATGGATCTAGAAGTTACCCCATAGGAAAAAGTGGAAATTGAGGTTTTAGTCTTACCAGGTCATAAGAAGTCATCTTTGGACCAGAAATCTCCAGGCCCATGAAAATTAATCATTTTGGAGCCTAAATTGTAAAAATCACAAATATCAGCTTTTCCTATTATTAGGTCATGATGAAGGGTGGAAAATAACATGCCAGGTGGAGAAGATAAAGGTGTTTACATGCGAAAATTATCTTTTTCTAACTTACTAAATACAGTAGGAAAATATTTATATTCTTAAAGTAACCCTTGAGACTCTTCTTTCTGCATCCCATAGGGATAGTTTCTCATTAGATTGTCTTTTTAATTATGTACGCTGGACAAACAGCATCAGGCAGTTCTTAGATACAGTATAATATAGCCAAAGGGAAGCTAATAATTTGCCTGTGGAACTCAGAAGCTCAAGAGAAACATATTTTCCATGGTCAAAGTCAGAAGTCAAGCTTGAAACCCAGTAAATTAATTGAGGTTTATACAAATCCTAAGATATCCTCACAGATACAGCTTTTGCAAAGTTGGTTTCAAGCTCTCATTGTAAATGCTAGTGTTTAGTGCACTTTAATTCAGGAAGCTGGGGAAGTATTCTCTTGGTTTCTGTGTAAAAGTAACTTGTTCTTGAAAATTATATAGGAATGTGTGCAGTGAAATATAGTTAACCAGACAGATTTATTTCCTATATTCGCATGAACTATGTCTTCAAACACACTTGGTCCAAACACTCCACTGACCAAAGAAATAAAAAGGCAAGTGTCTTGGTTACTTTTTTGTTGTTGTTGTTGCTGAGACAAAATACCTGACACCCAAAATTAGGGAAGGAAAGGTTTATTTATCTTACAGTTTTTGGAGGTTTCAGTCCACAATCAGCTGGCACCAAGGTAGGGTGGTATGGCACAGGGGCAACACTTCAAGGCAGCAGCCACAGTAAAAACGGCCAGAGTAAAAAGGGGAAAAAACAAGTCTCTTCTCCTCCCTTATATTGTACACAGGCCACTCCCGCCCTGTGTATCGCTCATAAAATCTCCGAGCCCTCCGTTGCACAGGATGAGGATATTTACAAGATAAGAACCTTGGCTCCCTGTTGAGTCTCTCAGTTAAACTTCTAAACCTCTCAAGTTGACACACTGTATCAACCATAACAGCAAGAAATGGCTGTGTTTGAAACTAACATACAATTAGTATCTGTTATATCTATGAACTGTTACTCCACTCAGTGTTGTTGCAAAGAAAGATGTAAAGATCAGACAATCAAAGGCTATTTCTTCAGGTTAACCAAACCCTTAGGAGAGGGAACTTAATCTTTGGAAATGCACTGTACAGTCAAAATCTAGATATCCTCATTTGTCTGAGGAGTGGCTGATAAAAATGTCTTCCCATTCTATAGACTGTTCCTTCACTCTGTTGGTGGTTTCTTTTGGTGTGCGAAAGTTTTTTAATTTTATGTGATCCCAGTTTTTGATTCTTGTAGTATTTCCTATACAACTTGGGTTTAGTTCATAAAGTATTTGCCTGTAACTATGTCTTCAAGAGTTTTACTTATTTTATGTTCCAGTAGATTTGTATTTGTGTTTTAATATTTAGATTTGTGATGCACTTTGATTTTACTTTCGTGCATGTTGAGTGATATGGGTATAGGTTTAATCATTAGCATGTGGAAGCCAGTTGTGACCAACTGGGTGTTCAGGAGAGTGTTTGCTTGTATGTGTTTATACAGTTTTTGAGGTTTCTTTTGCCATTGATTTCTACTTTCATTACAGTATGATCTGATAATATGTATGAAGCAATTTCAGTTACTTCGCATTTACTTAAGCGTGTTTCATAAGCTAATGTGTGGTGTATTTTAGAAAAAGCCCCATGTGCTGTTGAGAATGCATATTCTGTTGTTGTTAGGTGGAACTCATCATTAATTTAGGTCCATTTCTTCAAATGTCTGATTTATCTCTCACATTTCTTTGTTGATTTTTTGTCTGGTTGATCTGTCTATTTAAGACAATGGGATGTTGAGCTCCCACATAAAAATCATATTAGTGCTTATCTGATTTTTTATATTTATTAATGTTTGTTTTATGTACTTGGGAGTGCCAGTATTTGGTGCATATATTTCTGATTGTTATCCTTTTTTGTCGATTGTTCCCTTAACAAGTTTGTAATGACCTTCTTTATCCTTTCTGATCAGTCTTGGTTTGAAATCCACTCCTTACAATTAGGAGAGCTGGTCATGTTTTTTCCACATTCCTGTTGCATGGAATATTGTTCTCCACCCTTTGACTTCCAATCTATGCTTTTCTTTTTTGGTTAAATGTGTTTCTTGTAGTCCACATATTGTTACATCTTGTTTCTTGATGCATTCTGATAATCCGTGCTTTTGACTGGTGAATTGAGATGATTTACCTTGGTGAATATCAACATCAGGTATGAATTTATCCTTGTCATTATATTATTTTCCTGTTTTTGGCCCCCTTTCTTTCCCTTCAGTGTAATCACTTGCCTTGTCTGGTGGATTTATTCTACTGGGATTCTTGGAGTTGTTATTTTCACTGTCTTTTTCCCATCCTTTTTTAAATTTTTTTTTTATTTTTTGGTACCAGGGATCAAAATTATGACCTTGCACTTGCCATGCAGGCGCTTGTGCTACTGAGCTATATCCCTGGCCCTTCATTGTCTTTTTCTAAGATACACTTCAGAACATTTTGGAGTACTAGTTTGGTGGTCATGAATTTCTTCAGGTGTCACTTATCATGGAAGTATTTTATTTCTCCATCAATTTTGGCAGATAATTTTGTGGGGTACATCAGTCTGGGTGGGATGTTGCTTTCTCTCAGGATTTGGAATACTTTACTCCAAGTTCTTCTTGAGAAGTCAGCTGTAATTCTGAAGAGGTTTTCTTCATAGGCAATTTATTTTTCTCTAACAACTTTTAAGACACTGTTTTTGTGTGTAATTTCTACAATCTTGATGACTAAATGCCTTGGTGTAGGGTTTGTTGTTGTTGTTGAGTTGTTTTATTTTGTTTTGTTTTTCTTTTCTCTGGTCATGGCTGTTTTGAGTTCCACATGTTTACCTCTATGTATATCAAATTATTTTTCCCTGCTTTGTAACTTTCTACTACTACTTCTGTGGATATGTTTTTTATGCCATTTTTCTATCTTCTGATTTCATTGAATGCAGTTAATCTTTTATTAGTCTTCTTTGCATTGAGTATCAGTTATTGGATTTCTTTTTCTTTTTGAATTTTATGAAAAAATTTAAAATGAAATTTCACAACAAAATAATACAATAACAATAGTTAATACACTGTATGTTGTTATCTTTAAAGTAATTGCTCAGAGTACAAGATAAGGGCATAAAATTTTCTTCATTCAATATTAACACAAACCTTCCTTTTCAATGAACTAAGAGGCAATAATAATATAATTGACTTGAAGTTTTTCTCCTTTTCTCTTCCATCCTTCTTCTTTTCCCCGATCTTAGTTCCCTTTTTCATTTGAACAATTTCTTCCCATTTTGTAATATCTATTGTAGATTTTAGGCCTTACTTACTCTTTCAGTTTCTCACACCAGGGAGACAATATGATGTTTATGCATGTGATTCTGGTTTATTTCACTTATGATTGTGGTCTCAAGTTGCATCCATTTACCTATAAAAATCTCAGGTTTAACCTTATTTATGACTCAGTAGTATTCCATTGTATAAAATTGCCACATCTCTTTTATCCAGTCCTTCGTCAATGGACATTTGAGTTGGTTCCAAGATTTAGCTATTACAAATTGTGTGCTATAAGCATGGGCGAACATATATCACTGTAGTATGATGATTTTAATACTTCTAGAAGATATCCAGAAGGTGAATGATTGGGTGGAATGGTACCACTAATCCTAGTTTTTTGAGGAAACTCAACACTGATTTCCATAGTGATTGCACCAGTCTACACTTCCACTAAGAGTGGAGAAGAGTTCCTTTTTCCCCATAACCCCTCCAGCAATTGTTATCTGTAGATATTTTGTTTATAACCATTCTTTCTGAAGTGAGGTGGAATCTCACTGCTGTTTTCTTCTATGCAGAGTATCCTGTCATCTGCAAATAGTAATAATTTAATTTCTTCCTTTCCTATGCTTATTCCTTATATTTCTCTTTCTTGCACTGGCTAATATTTCCAGAAATATATTGAAAAATAGTGGTGATTGTGACATGCTTGTCTTGCTCCTGATTTTGAAGTAAAAGCTTTCAGATTTTGTCCATTTAGTATGTTGTTGGCTGTTGGTTTTACTTAAATAGTTTTTATCAGATTGAGGTAAAGATCATATATTCCAATTTTCTGTAGGGTTTTTATTGTGAGTGAGTGTTGGACTTTATCAAAAGGTCTTTCTACATCTAATGAAATAATCATGTGATTTTTGTCTTTGACTCTGTTGATATAGTGTATTACGTTTATTGATTTCCATATGTTGAACCATCCCTGCATTTATGGAATAAATCTTACTTTATCATGTTGTATAATCTTCATGATGATTTGCTGCATTCTGTTTGCTAGTATTTTACTGAGAATTTTTGCATTAATGTTCATTAGGGAGACTGGCCTATAGTTCTCCTTTTTGGTTGAGTCTTTCTCTGGTTTTGATATCAGAGTAATACTTGCCTCCAGGAATGAGTTAAGGAGAATTGCTTCCTTTTCAATTTCATTAAAGATTTTGAGGAGTATTGGCATTAAATCTTCTCTAAATTTTTTGTAGAATTCAGGGATGAATTCATCAGACCTGGGCTTTTCTTTGTTGCTAAGTTTTTAATTATATTTTTAACTTCACCAACTGATATTTGGTTATTTAGAATTTTTTATATTCTTGATTCAGCTTTGGTAGTTCATACTTTTGTAAGAATCTGTCCATTTCTTCTGTATTTTCCATCTTCTTCAAGTGAAGATTTCCAAAGTAGGTATTGATCATCTTCAAAATTTCCACATTATCTATGCAGATTTCACAGTTTTCATTCCTCAATTCATGAATTTGAGTCTTTCCTTGTTTTGATAAGTTTGGTTAAAGTCTTATTACTTTGTTTATTCTTTTAAAGAACCAGTTCTTCAATTTATTAATTATTTGCATTGCTTTCTTAGTCTCAATTGCATTAATTTCTCCTCTGATCTTTATAATTTCCTCCCTTTTGTGATCTTTGGGTGTGATATTTGGTTATTTAGAATTTTTTATATTCTTGATTCAGCTTTGGTAGTTCATACTTTTGTAAGAATCTGTCCACTTCTTCTGTATTTTCCATCTTCTTCAAGTGAAGATTTTCAAAGTAGGTATTGATGATCTTCAAAATTTCCACATTATCTATGCAGATTTCACAGTTTTCATTCCTCAATTCATGAATTTGAGTCTTTCCTTGTTTTGATAAGTTTGGCTAAAGGCTTATCACTTTTGTTTATTCTTTTAAAGAACCAGTTCTTCAATTTATTAATTATTTGCATTGCTTTCTTAGTCTCAATTGCATTAATTTCTCCTCTGATCTTTATAATTTCCTCCCTTTTGTGATCTTTGGGTGTGAACTGTTCTTCTTTTTCTAGAAGCTTAAGGTGCAATACTAGGTTGTGTATTTGTGCTCATTCTGTTTTCCTAATGTGAGAATTCAGTGCTATAAATTTTCCTCTCAGGTCTGCTTTCATTGCATCCCATAGGTTTCAGTCTGTTTTATCTGCTTCTTCAATTAATTGTATATATAATTTCATTTCTTCTTTAATTTCATCTGTGACTATTGGTTGGTCAGGAGGATTTTATTTAAGTTCCATGTGTTTATGGAGTTTTGTGATTTCTTTTGCCATTTTTTTCCAATTTCATTGCACTATGGTCAAATAATATGCATGGGATAATTTCAATTTCTTTGCATTTAATTAATCATGTTTTGTGGGTTACTATATGGTCTATTTTAGAGAATGTTACATGTGTAGCTGAGAAGAGTGTGTGTTATGATATTGGGTGGAACACTCTGTAAGCAACTTCTGAATCTATTTTTTCAGTTTTGATAGTTCTTTGCTGATTTAAGGGGGCTAGTTAATCTGTCTTTTTGTAACAATGAGTTATTAAAGTTCCCCATTACAATCGTGTTATTGCTTATTTGATTTTTTCTTGTCAACTAATGTTTGTTTCAAATAGTTTGGGTGTATTTGGTGCATACATAGTTTCCTGTATTTGGTGCATACATAGTTATGTTTGTTATCTGTTCCTCTTGAAGTTTTTCCCTAACAAGTATATAGTGACCTTCTTTATCTCTTTTGGTCATTCTTCATTTGAATTTCACATTGTCTGCAAACAGAATAGCTATCCTTGCTTTTTTCTAGGTTCCTGTTGAATGGAGTATTATTTTCCATTCTTTGACTTTAAGTCTATGAATTTCTTTTTCAGATAAATGTGTTTCTGGTATACAACATATTGTTGGATCTTATTTGTTGACACATTCTACCAGTATGTTTCTTCTGATTTGTGAATTAGGGCCATTGATAATTATAACTGATACATCTGTTTGAATCTGTTTCATGCATTCTTTTCTCTCCTATATTAATTATTCATGATTTCATCATTTTCCTATGGTCCTCTATTTTTAAATCTATGTCTACTCTAGATTTACTAAAAAATTCCTTTAGTGTTGTTTTCATTTCTTTTTTTACCTGAGAGATTATTTCTAATCTGATTTTCTCTAGAGTATTATGAACTTGTTTCTTTACTTTTGTTACTATTGCTTCAGAAATTTCAAGTGTCTGTCTTCCATTTTCCTCTTTTGTCTCCTTGACTTGGTCTGGGTGGGCTGAAGGCCTGAGGTTGCATTTTGACTCTGCATCATCTCATTTTCTATTTCAAAAATTTTTAGTTTATTTTCTGTGTTGATCCTTGTATGTTTTTGTAGTTTTATCAATAGTATCAAGGCTTCTTTACAAAATGACTGTTCTTCAGGGATGTCTTCTATGTGTAGGAGATTGTGGATTCGTGGCTGTCCCAAGATCCAATCTTCCCAGTTAATTAAGAAAGTTATGTTGGTATCTGTTTGGCTCAGTCCCCAGTCCTTTGGTGCTGGCATGTGGTGAGGTTATTACCCTAGATTTTTGCAGTATCGTTATGAAAGTGAGAACAACTGATTACACAGATATGACATCCTGGCTAAATTAGTATAATTAGAAATAACAATAACATTAAGTACAGTTTAGAAACTGACAAGCTATGGTAAATATTAATTTTATAACTTAAACCATAAGAGCAAAATATACAGTTATATAAATGTACTGATCATAAATTGGGAGCTAGTATGTGAAGTGTATTCCCAAGGTAGAGTGGTTTTACCCTGTAGTTGGGGAAATTTAAGAAGGATAGTGGATGAAACAGAAATAACTGAAAAGAAATAAAGTGGAAGCAAAGTTGGAGGAGAAAGAATGATTGTGTAAGCTTTGAGAAACTAGAGATTAGGGCAGAAGAGAAAGAATAAAGGAGTAAGCAAAGATTATCAAAGTTGATCAGAAAAATTAGAGAGAAAAGGAAACAAACTGGCAAAGAAACAAGGAAACTAAAATAAAATAGAAAATCAAAATTCCTCTGGTGCCCCTGAGAGTCCAAAACTATTAGAAAACATTGCCAAGTCTGCAGTAGAGCTTGTGATAGATTTGAGGCTGATCTTGGCCTCTATATGTGGGAGACTGGGGCCAAAGTCTTCAGTTAGTAGTTTCTGTATGCCCTTTAGCAGCCTTCCATGCCTTAACCCTGTTTCTCTCGGCATCTTTCTCTCAGTTGCTGTGCTGCTTTCACACAGAGACGGGGAGGGGGGCTGTTCTCAGTCCTGTGCACCATTGACTTCCCTTGGTCCTTGTTCAACTTTCTGTGTTCCTCTTCCACTGGCAATTCACTGTCCTGTCAGGTCATTTGTTGCAAGTTGGGATGGCATGCCATGGTACTCTGCTCCTGCTGTTGCCATTTGTGACTTCTCAGTCATATTCTTCATTTTGGTCATTATCTCTTTAAGTGTCTGTGAAATTATTTCTGCTTCAAATTTGTGAAGAGCTATTCATCTGATTCGTTACTTTCACTGCTATCATTTCAGAAACTTCAGCTGGTTGGTTTTCTTTTCTTCTGCCTCAGTACCACCCAAATCTTGTTTGGGTAATTTGGATGTTTTGGGTGAATTTGCATCCATGTTTTCTCTTTTCTTTTTTGTTTATTTATTTTCTGTGTTGAGCCTTTTAAATTGCTTGTGGTAGGTAGCTTTATTACTAGTAACAAGACCTTTTTAGGAAATGACTACTTTTCAGAGGTGTCTTGTCTTCTCGGTGTAGTTATAGGATTTATAGGTGGTTATGGTAGGTGGTTATGGTATTTATAATTGCTTATGGTAGGTAGCTTTATTACTAGTAACAAGACCTTTTTAGGAAATGACTACTTTTCAGAGGTGTCTTGTCTTCTTGGTGTAGTTATAGGATTTATAGGTGGTTATAGGATTTGGGTCAGCCTAAGATCCTGTCACCTCAATTTATTAGATACGAGAAGCAGAAGTCTATTTAGCCTAGCACCCAGTTCTTTGGTTCTTTACTATGGTACTATTTATAAATCCCAGACAGCCTTAGTTTTGGCATATAAGGAAGAGCAACTGATCACAATAACTACCTTATTTTGGCTAAAGCAGTACAATCAGTAATAGCAATAGCATCAAGTACAGTCTAGAAAATTACATACTGTGTAACTGCTAATTTGCCACTTTAAATCATGGATACAACATTTACAGTAACCTAACAGAATCCAAAACAAATTAGAAAAGTATATACAGTAAATATCCCCTCAGCAGAGTGATTTTTGCATGAGGGAAAAACTGAACTGAAATAATTCCATGCATATTATCTGACCAT
>RJWM01038836.1:0-16501 GCA_004363535.1 Dasyprocta punctata | reverse complement strand
GAAGATAAAATAATAATGAGGTTTAGTCTTCACCTGTCCACTCACAGGTCCATAATGCATGAGTGATCTAAAAAATAAATTAGCTCTATCACGTTTCTAAGAAAGTATGACTAGGAAAGCTACCAAAAACAGTAAACAGAAATTTTTAAAGAGACTTTTACTATAAAGAATTCATTCAAAGTGAAGAAAGTTTAAAATATATACTAAGTGTAAGATTATGCTCATAGTGGGATCTCTGTTAAATGTTATTTTTTCTCTCTCAGGAAGTCTTTTACTTAAACAAAAAAAGAATACAATGATGAAACAGAATTTCAAAACAAAATAAAGGAGATTAACAATGTGTATTGTTATCTTCAGGTAGTTGTTCAGATTATACGAAAAAATGATAGAACAATTTTTTGATGAAGAGATTAGTAGAATAATTATCTATTTTGTGTATACATAATCTTTTCTCTTCTTTTTATAAAAATTATTTTTAAAACAAACAAAAAAGGGTAAAAATGATACAGAACTTCAAAAACAAGAAATAGGAAATTAACACTAGCTAATATATTTGCATATTGTTATCTTGAAAGTAGTCGTTCAGATTATAAATTTGGCATAAAAATGATCAAAATATCAGACAATGAAAATACAACTGCTCTTTTTGTTGAACAGAGATTAACAGTATAGTTATCTATCTTGTATATACTTATATACACACCTATATATATACATATGCATACATATATATAATCGTTATCCTTTCTTTTCTCCTTTCCCCTGTCTCAGTTGTTCTTTCCTTTTGAGCACCTTCTTTCCCTTTCATTTTCACAATACCTATTGTACATTTTCAATATTATTTACTCTTTTATTTTTTATACTAGGGCGACAATACGGTATTTACACATTCAAGTCTGATTTATTTCACTTATGAATATAATCTCTATTTGCATTCATTTACCTATAAAAGCCTCAAATTTATCCTTCTTTACAGCTGAGTAATACTCCATCATATACAAATATCACATCTTTTTCATCCAATCCATGGTAGATAGGCATTTGGGTTATTTCCATGATCTGGCTATTGCAAATTGTGCAGCTATAAACACAGGTGCACATATATTGCTGTGGTATGTTTTCACTTCTTCTTGGAAAATACCCAGAAGGGGAATAGCTAGGTCAAATGGAACCTCTAATTCTAGTTTTTTGAGGAATCTCCACACTAGTTTCCACAGTACTTTTACCAGTCTACACTCCTCACAACAATGGAGAAGGGTTCCTTTCCCCCCACAGTCTAGCCGGCATTTGTTATTGGTTAATTTCTTGATGTTAGCTATTTTTTCTGGAGTGAGATGATATCTTAGTGTTGTGTTAGTTTGCATTTCTAGACTGACCAATGATTTTGAACATTTTTTCATATATTTATTTGCCATTTGTATTTCTTCATCTCAGAATTGTATATTTATCTCAGATGCTCATTTTTGAATTGGGTATTTCAATTTGGGGGCACGTGATTTTTTTTAAGTCTTTATATGTTCTGGATATAAATGCTTTGTCTGAGAGATAGTCAGCTAAAATTTTTTCCCACTCTATGGGTGTTCTTTTCACTCTGTTGGTGATTTCTTTTGATGTGCAAAAACTTTCTAATTAGATGAGATCCCAGTGGTTGATTCTTTGAAGTACTTCCTGTGCAGTTTGCATTTTGTTCATGAACTCTTTGTCAACCCCAATGTCTTCAAGATTTCTATCTTGTCTTCCAGTAGAGTTAATGTTGCTGTTTTAATATTTAGATCTTTGATCCATTTTGACTTTAGTTTAGTGCACGGTGATAGACATGGGTCCAGTTTTAGTCTTTGGCATCTGGAAAGCCAATTTTTCCAGCAACATTTATTAAAGAGGATATCTTTCTTCCAGTGAAAATGCTTAGCCCCTTTGTTAAAGGTGGCTGAGTGTCTTTGTAATTATGTATGCATTTTCCAATCTGTTCCACTGATCCTCAGATCTGTATGTTTTTGCCAGTACCATGCTGATTTTATCACAGTAACTTTGTAGCATAACTTCAAGTCAGGGATCCTGATGCCTCCTGCCTTATCTTTGCTGCCAAGAATTCTTTCTGCTATTCTAGATCTCTTCTGTTTCCAAATGAACTTTAGGAATGTTTTCTTTAGATCTATGAAGTATGCTAATGGTATTTTTATCAAGGTTGCATTAAATCTGTGTAACAGTTTTGGAAGCATGGCCATTTTCACTATGTTGGTTCTTCCTATCCAAAAGCAATGGATATCTTTCCATTTTCTGATATCCTCTTCAATCTCCTTTTTCAGAGTACTATAGTTTTCTATATATAGACCTTTTACATCCTTTGTTAGATTGATTCCTAAGTATTTTGTCTTTTTGGATGGTACTATGAAAAGTGTTAATCCCATTATTTCTCTCCAGTGAGTTTTTTATTTATGTATAAGAGTGCTATTGACTTTTGAGTGTTGACTTTGTATCCAACTACATGGCTGAATTTGCTTATTAACTCTAATAGTATTATGGTGGAGTTTTTGGGGTCTTCTATGTAGAGAATCATGCCATCTGCAAATAATGATAATTTAACTTCTTCCTTTCCTATTTTTATTCCTTTTATTTCTCTCTCTTGTCTAATTACTATGGCTAACATTTCCAGAACTATATTGATTCCCTTCTTTCTTTTCTCCTTTCCCCTATCCAAGTTGTTCTTTCTTTTTGAGCACTTCCTTTCCCTTTCACTTTCACAGTATCTGTTATAAATTTTGGATCTCATTTACTCTCAGATTTTTACACTAGGGAGACAATACAATGTTTATACACACAAGTCTGATTTATTTCACTTATGAGCATGGTCTCAAGTTGCATCCATTTACTTATAAAATCCTTGAGTTTATCCTTCTTTATAACTGAGTAGTACTCCATCATATAAAAACACACTTTTTATCCACTCTGCAGTTGATGGGCATTTAGGTTGTTTCCAATATAATGCTAAGTAGAGCTAGGCTACAAATATGGAAAATCTCTTGGGCTCTTCTAACTGCACTATATCTTGGTGCAATTATATGTCATTTGTGCCTGAATTTGAGCCAGTTTCTTTCCTGTGTCATGTCTCATTTATGTGGCCATCCTGCAGCCTGTTGACAGGCAAATCTTTCTAAATGTCCTTTACTAAATTTCTCTCACTCAATAATACCTAATGGTTCCCAGTCTTTCACGGTTTTCATCATCTTGCCTCTGTTATAACAACAACATATCAGGAGACCTCATGCCCACCCCAGGGAAACCAACCCATCTGCTCAGGTCACGCCATTCATTTCATGGTGCCCGCTGTGCTATGCTGAATCCTGCATCTGTACCCCGTGTAAATGTTGTAGGGCCACATCTCTTTCCAACTTCCTCCCCCAGCCTCTCTGCCTCCCACACAGTTCAATTTCTCTGAATGTTCTATCTCAGCTGTTTTTTCCTGTCTCTGATCTCATGTTTTTCCAGCACAAACCTAAGCATCCAACACTCTTAATGCTTTGTGTGACTCACTCATGCATTACCTGCTGTGGAATGGGAATTCTGACAAATATCATCTGTGTTTCTCACATTACAAGTAGGATGCTGAGAAGAAGGGAATACAAAATAATGGTTCACTAAGGCCCATGTCTAATACATCATGTCCTTTAATTTAAAAACATTAATTTTGAAACTTCATGTGTTATAATAAAGGAAACCATCTATAATCAATTCTGTATGTATGGAATTCTATAAACCAACCCCATCAAATAAGAAGTTTAAATTTGTAAGGGTGGCTCAGGTGTTGTCACATGGATGTCACTAAGTCCTTCTGCCTTGCAAAGGTAGCTTCCTTCAACATTTACATTGAGCAAGTCACGAGGCTTCCAGGAAGAGAGAAGTCAGCACCTCCCGAGAATCTGCCATGCTGGGAGTGGGAGGAACCAACAAGAAGCCAACTAGCCAGGGTTTCTGGTAAGCTGTGCAAGCCGTGTGGCTTCCAGGAAGAGAAAAGTCAGCACTTCCCGTGAGCCTACCAGTGTGCGGGCTGAAAATCAAGCCACCTCCCCCTCCCCCATAAGCAACCCATTGGTTTGGAGGACAGGCTGAGTTAAGGTACATAAAGCAACTAAATGCTTGTATTGTTTGGTTGATTTAGCAGGTCTGGGACCAGCAGGATCTGAGCATCAGTTGGGAGGATGACAGTATGCAATATAGCAAATATGGGGGATTTCCTTCTATCTTGTCTTTGAAATCCAATATTGTTCTCACTGTTTTGCTTTGTTCTCATTGTTTTGCTTTATTGAACATTCTGTTTTGATTGGTTTTATTCTCTTTTGTTTTTGGTTTGATTTTGCTACACCTAATATAATGGACAACTATTGTGAAGATAACAAAATATACTATGGTAGCTACTGTTGTTTTCCTAGAATCCTTCTTTGAAGTTCTGTACCAATTTCGCTGCTTTGTTTTGATTGGCTTTGTTCTGTACTGTTGGATTTTACTATCTTTAAAATAAAAAAATACATTAAAATGTTGATTGAAACAGCTTAGCTCCTGTCCCAGAAATGATAGAAAATAGCACCAGCACCATTGTTCCTGGGGTTCTATACATTATCTGTCTCTACATCACATCTTATTCTTAATTCTTGACTCCATAGAATTTCTCATTCCATTTATGTTTCTATTCTTTTTTTTATTTAAGAGAAAATAGATACAGAAGATAGAAACAAAAAGCAAAAAAGACAAGACAAACAACAATAACAGATCTGATACGATAACATTGTAGGTTTACACGCTGAGGTGGTTGAAGTTTGACAGTAGTTACAATATTGCATATCGTTACCTTCATAGGGGTTGATCATCTTGACAGATACAGACATGTAAGATTTATCAATTCAGGAATATTAACTTTTCTTTTTCAATAGCTAATGTATTTAGTACTACAGTGTTTTTTAACTGTCTTATTTATGCTTATTTATAACTTTATGTCTTTTTTCCTTTTCCCTTCCTTCCTTCCTTCCTTTCCCCTAGAATACCTCTTGTTATCATTGAAATAACTACCCATAACATCAGGTCTAATATAATCAAGCAAAATATTTCAGAGTGAAACCAATAAAGGATAAAAGAACGGCCGTACATAAGAGAAACAAAAAACTAAAGGGATAAACAAACATCAACAACATATCCAATAATGTAAAATTATAGGTTTAGGAATTTAGTTGGTTGGAATTTTATAGTAGTTGCAATGTTGTATATCGTTACCATTAAGGGGGCTGTTCAGACTGATAGATAAAGACATGTAGGATTGATCTGATCATATGAATATCAACAGTTCTCTCTCACCAGTTTATGCATTTAGTAGTATAGACTTTTAAACTATCTTATGAATACCCTCATATAAAACTATGTCTTTTTTCCATACCTTCCTTCCTCGGTTCCCCTTGTAATACCTCTTATTATCTTCGAACTAAATGCCCTTACCAATTGGCCAGATAGAGTTGAACAAAATAGTACTGAATAAAACCAATAACAAATAAGGTAATGGAGGCAATACATAGTAATGCAACGTTGATTTCTATAGTGCCTCATATTAGCTTCAAGGCAGTTGCCTATATCATCTGTTGTAACACAAGCACACTAAGATAGGTTAAAATCCCTCAGAACAGAGCAGTGAAAGTAATAATGGTTTTGAAGCAAGGTGATCATATATCATTGAAGGCTACCCTTATAAATTTTGTTATCTTTACAATGGCTGTCATTGTCATCATTTATGATAAAGTTAGTCCGGTCGAGATAGAATAGGATTAAACTAAACAGCTCATTGAAAATAATACTGGACTTAAATCCCATTGATGGATTATTCATTTGTCTGCCTTGCTCGGAGGTATCTCTCTGTCGCTGTTTCTGGAGCAGTGGACTTCTTTATCTCTCTCTACAATGTCCTTCAGTATTCTTTGTAGGGTTGGCTCGGTTGTCATAAATTCCTTTAGTTGTTCTTTGTCGTGGAAGTATCTTGTTTCTCCATTGATTTTAAAAGATAATTTTGCAGGGTAGATCAATCTGGGTTGGAAGTTATTTTCCTTCAGGGCTTGAAATATTTCACTCCAAGCTCTTCTTGACCTGATGATTTGTGTTGAGAAGTCTGTTGTGATTCTGATGGGCCTTCCTTTGTAGGTAATCTGTCTCTTTTCTCTAATAGCTTTTAATATTTTGTTTTTGTGTTGAATTTCTGGAATCGTGATTATTATATGTCTGGGTGTAGGCCTATTTTGGTCAAGTTTAGCTGGAGTTCTATATGCTTCAGTTATCTGAAAGTCTCTTCCTGTTCCCATGCTTGGAAAATTTTCTGAAATTATTTCTGTAAATAGTCTTTTAATTTCATTTGTATTGACCCCTGCTTTTTCACTCACACCTTTTATTCATAAATTATGTTTCCTTGGGTTGTCTTGCAGCCATTGCACTGCCACTTCCAGATTTCTTATTATTTTTAACAAATCTTTCCTTTCTCCCTCCCAGGCTGCCATTTTTCTTCCAGATATGAAAGACTATCTTTAGTTTCCTTCAGGTGGTTCTGCCAACTTTTATTAGAGTCTTTGAGTTCCTGGTAGTCTCTCTGAATCTGATTGATGCGTTCTAAGTCTTTATTTGTTTCATTCTCATTTTCCTTTGGTTTTCCATCCTCCACCTTTCCGGCTATGTCTCCTTTAGAGGCACTTAGCGACTCCCTTATTATGCATTTCATTTCAATTCTCAGTTGGGCTAACAGTGCCGCTTTAATTTCTTTTATAGTTTCATGGAGTTGTCTCCCCACTTCAGTTGTCATTTCCTCTGAGAGTTTAATTTTTGGACTCCCAACCTTTACTGCGTTTGCTTCTCCTGGATTTGTTCTGCTTGTATCGGAGTCCAGAGAGTGCCCTCTACCTTTCCGTCTTGGCATTCTCCTGGGCTATTCAGGGATCTCCTAATTTCTCTGCTGTGAGCCCGTGTTGGTCCACTGCCTTTCTACAGCCTGTTTCCACTCTGCAGATGTCTGGTACAGTGCACGAGGATGGGGCCGCTGCCTGGGAACCCGTACCAGGCCATCTGCCAAACTTCCCCTATCACCCCCAGGGCACCCGTGCAGATTCTGCCAGGACCCTCCAGGGCCCGATGTGAACAAGGAACTGTGTCTAACTAGGTGCGGTTCTGGTCTCAAGATGGATGCCTGTCCCTCGCTCTCCCTCGGGGGTGGGGGCTGGGGGACTGGGGCCTGCCGGGTTCACTCACTCGCCTGCTCGCGACCACCTCATTCCACAATCAATCGCTGCCTCCGCTGTCACTGCCACAGCCACAGCAATTCAATCGTGTATCGCCAGCACTTCAGTTGTGCCTTCCCGGTTCAGGTCCTGCCACCATCTGGACTCGGCTCCGGTCAGAGGTATTGCTGGTCCCCACCTATGCCCACTTATTTCTCCTTTTTTTTCTCTTTCCGTGGGCCACTGTTCTCATTCTAGACTCCTCTTGGGTCCAGAGGATCCATCTCCCTCTCCTTTCCTTCCCTCTGTTATCATATCACTCTGTATTCCAGCATTTGGATGGTATATTCCAGGGAGTCTCCCTATCACAGTGTCATCTGGTCGGCCATTTTGCAGGAAGTCCTATGTTTCTATTCTTATGGTTGATGCCTGTGTTTCATCTTATTCTGACTGAAATAAGCAGTTTTCCCTTCTTGATTCCCACAAATACTACTTACATTATTTTCTCTTCTCAAACATGAATAATAACTAAGGCTTAGATAGTGACTTGGTGATACTCCTTGAATGTACATGGTGCTAGAGCAATTCTTTTTCACTGCAAACAGTTCTCTTCTCCCTTTATGGGTTCTTACAACCTCCTTATAGTTTCATTACCAAGTCACCCCTAACGTACAGAAGTTCTGCAGGTATCTGGTATAATCAGAAACATTCTTGCTTTCCATGTTTCCTTTCCCGTGGTGCCTCCTCTTTCTCTCTCTATCTCTGTCTCTCTCTTTCCCAGTGGTAATGAGGCCTTATCTCAACAGGAGCCACTGTGTTATTTTTCTAACAATGTATTTTAGATGAGTTAGCAAAAAGATTTTCTGGTCTCTGCCCTTTTGCTAACTCTGCTGTTCTCTCTGACATCTTGCCACCCACTTTTCCTCTCTTTTCTTAGAAATAGGTAATATCAAAAAGATTTATTGAGCTGAGCTCTGCATGTTGTAACCTTTGTCTCTGGAAATTTCAAAGTCGTTTCTTATCTGAACGTTTCTTAAAGGAGACTCTTCCTTTTGTTGGGGGAATACTTTGCTTGTATTATCAATAGACTGCAAAGCAATTTTAGTGTTCTCCACTTACATTTGTACATTGGCAATTTTTACTTTTAATCAATATCCACTGTGTATTGGATGGTTAGTAAAGAGCTAAAGTATACTACTTGCCATGTGTCACCATCTGCACCGAGTACTTTCTACAGGTTACACAATTTAAATTTCATAATTACCCAATTAAATAGGTATACATAATGTGCTTATTTCCCAGGTGAGAAAACCAAAGCTTAGAAAGATTAAGTAACTGAGGTCACATGGCTACACAGTGGAGCAAGAGTTAAACCCATTTAAAACCTAAGCTTATTTACTATGGAATACTCAACTGCTTCATACTTTTTTTCCTGCTCATTTATCACCAAACTTGCACAATTACTAACTGCACATTGACTCCAAATTTAAGAGTGTTTTAAAGGTGCCTTCTCTTCCTTTCCTTGTTCTTTCCCTTTTCCTTTTCTATGTTGCATTTTCATCTTCATTCCCATTCCATTCCTATGTTTAGGGAAAGGATTTTCATATCTACAGGCAAAAATGTAGGTAGGAACATAATTTCACAGCTTATACCTTCCCTTAGACAATTTAAAATGCTGCCTTTCTCCTGACAGTCTCCGGAGGCTTCGGTTGGCTGTGACAACAGAATTTCTTGCTTCATTTTCCTACCTTCTAAGTTTCTTTTGGTTCACATGGGCAGTGACATTCGATTTTCCACTATTAGCAGTATCTTTGTGCAAAGCCTGTTTGCTAGTGCATCTCTGTAAGGGGAACTGAAGGTATCTATCCTGACTTAAAGCATGGCCTCTAGTTTTGAATCCAAGATAAATTGTTTGCTTTACTTTAACAAAATTACATGATTCTGGAAGGCAGATATTGGAAGAAGCAGGTTGTGTATCTCATTTTCTTTTTCTGTTTTCTATTTCTCATAGATCCAGTTTTATATTTTGAAAACTTGAACCATAAAATCAAACTCACCAGGAAAAACAATACACTGAAAGAAAAGACCAAGGGAAAGATAGTTTCTCTAGATTATATTTGATTTTGATTTTTTTGCTTTCATTTAAACAAGTGTTTTATTGGTAAATGTTTGTAGTATATGACTACATTCATAATGGAGTCACTTTTAAAAACAACCATAGATTTCTACATTTATTTTCCATTTCTAACATATTAACCTCGTTTGAGTGAAAAAGTGAGATATTTTTCTGTGCTCCTTTTAGTATCCCCTTTTTTATTACCTCAGAGGAAAAATAGGCCAGATTTCCAGATTTATAATTAAAACTAAGGATATATATTTAAATAAATATATTGCTATATAAGAATTTGTTTTCCCAAATAATTTGTAACTACTTTAGAAAATGTAGTTACTATACTAATCTACAGATATAGTTTTATTTTTGAACCTTCTATAAATCGAATTGCCACTATGTATTCTTTTGTGTCTGATATCTTCTGCTCTATAGTGTACTTGTGAGATGTATCCATGTCATTTAATGTGGTGCAATAATTCACTCATTTCACTACTATGTTAGTATTTTGGTAGTTACAAATGATTTATTTATGCAGCTGCATAATGTTCACTAAACTGTAGCTTAGTTTGGACTCAGAGACAGCATTGATAGACATTATCTTTTTGAACTGGTATATTTATCACAGTTATGTTTAAATAATTATTAAAATGGAAGGCTAATTGCTTCTAACTTCCTTTGTTCACTTGGTTTATTATTTCTCTTTCCTTCTTAACTACTTTAGTTTATTAATTTTGGGTATTTAAATATTTTCCCCTGTACCCGTTTAGAAGTTGTTGTCTGTTTGTTTAGTGGCTACCTAAGCATTACAGCATACATATTTAGCTTACTGATATCCAGTCACTGCATTTGCCTTTTGGCCATTCAATAGGTGGATCTGAGAACACTTTCTCGTATGTTAGGTTGTACAGAGTTGTTTTCCTTTTGTGCCAACATTACTGAAACAAAACACCTGAGATAGTCAATTTCAACGGAGGAAAGGTTTATTTTGGCTTTTACTTTCAGAGATTTTAGTCCATGTGCAGTTGACTCAATTGCTTTTGGCCTGTGGAAAGCATCACATAGTGGAGAGAACACATGACAGAGCAAAGCCTGTTGACTGGGAAATGAAAGAAAGGAAAGGGCTGAAGCTCAGTAGCGCTTTCGAGGGCATTCCCCTAATGAGACGACTTCCTCCTCATAGGCCCACCCTCTTAAAAGTTCCCTACTTTCCACAAGCCAGTAACAATGTCATTAATACATAGGTTTGGGGGGAGGATATTTAAGATCAAATCGATAGCACAGTGTTCATTTTTCCTTTCTATTGGGTTTCTTTATAAAAGCCTCTTTTTTGTGATCCCTTCTTGGAGAAGAGGAGTATATTTGCTGCCTAATAACATAAGGCTTGACCATATACTTGGCCTTTGACCAACTGAATATAAGAAACAGTGATAGGTACCACATCCAAATATAAGAGCTATCATTGGGTTCAGCCTTGCCTTGATTGCCTCTGCCAGATAAGATTTGTTTTCACAGCTAGTGTTGCACAATGAAGATGACACATAGAATGAAGACCTGAGCCACAGCTGTACCCACCACTGATCTGTAAGGGAAAAGTAAATTTTTCTCTTTGCACATCCCAGATTTGAAGATGGCTTGCTATCAAGACCATAAAACTTATTTTGGTGACATGTCAAAATTGATTTTGGTGACACTGATGCTTAGATAATAATTGTAGACTTTAAAGATTTCTCAAAGGGACCAAATGAAATGATACACATCTCTCAACACACATTATCGCTCTCATGAATTTAGTTTACTCTTATTTTTTCATTCTTTAAGAGATAAAATTAGATTACTAATTTGAAATCTATATTTTTAATGTAGATATTGACAGGTATAAATTTTTCTGTGAGCACCACTCTCATTGTATCCTATGCATTTTGGAATGCTGTGTTTCATTTTACTGGTCTCAAAAGATTTTATAGTTCCCCTGTGTTTTCCTTTTTGACCCATTAGTTGTTTAAAATGGGGTATTTTTTCCACATATTTGTGAATTTTCCAGTTTCCTTCTGTTGCAAATTTCTGATGTCATACTATTATAGTCCAGAAGGATATGCATGATGATTAATCATTTTTAAATTTGAGACATTCTGTGGTCTCACATAAGGCTCCTCTTTAAGTACACATATGTTTCATGTATATTTGAAAATACAGTACTTTCTAAAACTTTTGGGTGGAGTGTTCTATACATTTCTGCTAGGTCTAGTTGATTATAATGATTATACTGTTCTATTTTCTTGACGACCTTATCTATAAAGGCTGATGAGATAATGAAGTCTCCAACTATTACTGTAGAGACTCTTGTTCAACTTTATTGAGATCTGTCAATATTTGCTCCATAAATTTTTAGGTGTAACATCGTACTAAATGGACAAAAACTAAAAGCTTTCACTCTAAAGTCAGAAACATGACAAGGATGTCTGCTGTCTCCACTCTTACTCAACATAGTCCTGGAAACTATAGTTGGAACAATTAGAAAAGAGAAAGAAGTAAAAGGAATAAAGATAGGAGAGGAAGAAGTTAAGCTATTGCTATTTGCAGATGGCATGATACTTTACTTGGTAGACCCCAAAAACTCCACCAAAAGACTTCTAGATTTAATAAGCAAATAGCAAATTCAGTTACATAGCTGGTTACAAAGTCAGCACTCAAAAATCAGTAGCCTTTCTGTACATGAATAACAAACTCACTGAGAGAGAAATCAGGGAAACAATACCTTTTACAATAGCATCCAAAAAATGAAATACCTAGAAATCAGTCTAACAAAGGATGTAAAAGACCTTTACAATGAAAACTACAGTACTCTGAAAAAGGAGATAGAATAAGACATTAGAAAATGGAGAGATATCCCATGTTCTTGGGTAGGAAGAACAAATATAATGAAAATGGTCATACTTCCCAAACTGTTATACAGATTCAATGCAATCTCAATCAAAATTCTAACAGCATATCTCACAGAATTAGAGAAAACAATCCTAAAATTCATCTGGAACTAGAAGAAACCTAGAATAACAAAGGCAATCCTGGACAACAAAGACAAGATGGGGGACATCACAATTCCTGACTTGAAATTACACTATAGAGCTACTGTGATAAAAACAGTGTGGTACTGCCAAAAAACCAGACCTGAAGATCAATGGAACAGATTGGAAGATGCAGAAACAACTGCAGACACACTAAGCCACCTTATCTTTGACAAAGGTGCCAAACACATTCACTGAAATAAAGATAGCCTCTTTAATAAATGGTACTGGAAAAACTGGTTCTACATGTGCCAAAGATTAAAACTGGACCCATATCTTACATCATGTACTAAACTAAAACTAGAATGGATCAAAGATCTTAATATTAAAGCAGAAACATTAAATCTGCTGGAAGATAGAGTAGGTAAAACTCTTGAAGACATTGGTGTAGGCAAAGACTTTATGAACAAAACCTCAGTTGCAGAGGAACTGCAGCAAAGAATCAACAACTAGGATCTCACTCTACTGAAAAGCTTTTGCACAGCAAGAGAAACCACAAACAGAGTGAAGAGACAACCCACAAGGTGGGAGAAAATGTTTTCCAGCTGTTCGTCAGACAAAGGATTACTACTGAGAACATATAAAGAACTCAAAAAAATAAGTCCTCCCAGATTTAAAAACCCAATCCACAAATGAGCATCTGAGATGCATACACACTTCTCTGATAAAGACATACAAACTGCAAATAAATACATGAAAAAATGTTCAACATCACTGGCCATTCAAGAGATGCAAATGAAAACAACACTGAGATTCCACCTCACCCAGAAAAGAAAGGCTATCATCAAGAAATCAAGCAGTAACAAATGCTGGAGGGGCTATGGGGAGATAGGAACACTTTTCTCCTGTTGGTGGGAATGCAGACTGGTGCAACCACTGTGGAAATCAGTGTGGAAATTCCTTGGAAAACTAGAATTGAAGGTCCCATTCAACTCAGCTGTTCCCTTTCTGAGTATCTTCCCAAAAGAATTAAAAACATTATACCACAGTGATATATGTCCACCCATTTTTACAGCAGCAGTTTGTAATAGCCAGATCTTGGAAACAGCCTAAATGCCCACCAACTGAGGAATGAATAAAAAAGATCTGGTATTTGTATACCATGGAGTACTACTCAGATATAAACAAGGATAACCTGGACACTTTTATAGGTAAATGGATGCAACGTGAGAACATGCTTATTAGTGAAATAAATAAGACAAACATGTATAAATATCATACTATTTTATTAGTGTGACAAGTTGGAAGAAGAAAAACATGTATATGTGTATGTATATGTATGTAAAAATAGTTAAGATAGTTATACTACTGAGTTCTCTGAATTCACTGAAGAGAAAGATTTGTGCTGGTATTGTTTGGACAATTGAATGCAGATGTATTGTGTTCTGGGTGAATGATTTGGGGATGACAATGTGCAATGTATGTACCATTGTTACCCTGATTAATGTGTTTTGAAATTTTGTTGCAGTTTTTTTTCTTTTTTTTTAATCCTTGAGTAAAATGGATTCTAAAAATATAAATTTTTAGGCTTGTTCTTTAGTGTGTATATATTTTTATAATACTATATTTTCTTAATTCATCCCTTTTTCATTATACAATGCCATCTTTTCTTTCTTAAAACAGTTTTACACTGAAGGTCTATTTTGTGTGATATTATTAAGAGCCACATGTCTTAATTTTATTGTACTTCTGCAACAAAATACCACATAGTGGGTAATTTATAAATAACAGAACTTAATTTTCTTACAGTTATGGAGGCTCAGAAATCCAAGATCAAGGCACCAACAAGTTTAGTTGTCTGGTGAGGGCTGTTCCCTGCTTTTGAGAGGACATTTGGATGCTATATTCTCTGAAAAGGAGGAGTGCTGGGTCCTCCTTACATGGAAGACAGAAAACAGAGAGATAAATTCCCTCAGTCAACCCCTTTCAGAAGGGACCTAATCCATTAATGACTCAATCAGCTCCCAGAGGTCATATATCCTAATACTGCTGCAGTGGTGATTAAATTTCAGTGTGAATTTTAGAGGGGCCAAAAGCATTCAAACCAAAGTACCACCTAAACTCTCGCAATTACTATGTGCATGGAATATTTTCATCCTCTTATTTTCAACTTTTTGTGTCTTTGGATATAAAGCGAGTCTCTAGTCAACAGTGTGTAGTTGCTGCCAGACATGGTGGCACATGCCTGTAATTCCAGCACTCAGGAGGCTGAGGCAGGAGGATCACTGCAAGTTTGAGGTCAGACTGAACTGCATAGTGAAACCATGTCTCAAAAGTACAGAAACAACAACAAAAAAAACAGTAAGTAGTTACATCATGTATTTTTTTCAATGCATTCTACCAATGTCTTCTTTAATTGAAGAATTTAATCCACTTACATTTGAAGCAATTAACTGATAATGACATCTGCCATTTTACTATTTGTTTTCTGAATTTTGATACTATTTTATTTTTCATTTCTTTCATCACTGATTTCTTTTGGGTTTTATTGTTTTTTCCATTCATTTGTAGTGCATTCTTTCAGGTTCCTTCCCACTTCCTTTTATTATATTTTATATATATTTTCTTGTAATTACCACCAGACTATAATTGATATTTTAAGTTTGGTCCCCAAGATCCTAGCTGGTATCACTCATTCTCCACCTTTCAGAGTTTTTCATAGGTTTTGTTTTATATATAATGTGGAGGGCTTTAATTGTATATAACAGAAAAAAATAGAGGGAAATTTATCTACTTCACTTTTCCCTATGCAGAAATCATAATCTCATTTTTTTGCATGCAAATCATTGACTTTTAAAAATTTATCCTTGTAGGTAAGCAATATGAATTCAACTTTTGCTTATTCTAGGTGGCCACCAAGTTAGACAGCATTCATTTGGGGAGGTCTGTATTTTCCTCATTGATTCAAGATACTTTTTAAACAATTACTGATTCCTGTATTTGCACATATTCTGGACTTTCCATTCTTTTTCACTGGGCTATTCAAGCATTGTTACCACACTGCTTTAAACACTTAGTAATTATTTGTGTTTAAAATCTGGTAGAGACAACCTCTTTGATTTCTCTTCCACATGATAATTAGAATAATTTCACTAGCTCCAGAAAAACACTTGCTGCTGTCTTTGGATATATTAATATAAGGAGACTTGGAATAGTTTAATGATGACTCATTCTTTTCTTTTATTGTCTTTAATAAAGAAATACGTTTTCTGCCCATAATTTATTACTTTCAATGACATTTCCTGCCTCAATCATAATCTACTCAAATTTTGGGTCCCAGTATCAAATATTTTCCGTTTGCATTTTATTCACTCTGAGGAGAATGTTCACCTTATAGACATAGCTTTGAGCCTTGAGCTTGATTCTCTGTTCATTAAGAAAATCAATTTATTTTTGTTTAGAATTTATTTTTCAAATAAATTTATTTTTCAAATAGAATTTATTTTTATTTTTCAAATAAATCTTTATTTTTCCTATTAAATTTTGAAAATTTTCTCTCTTTGACAATGCAAGTTAGGTCTTATAAGTTTAGTTTGGAATCTTAGAGGAGTATTTAAAGGTAGTGGCTATGTTTTATTTACTCCTTTTTTTCTATAGAGCAAAGTGAGTATGAATACATACAGATAGTTAAAGTAAGTATGAATTTATATAGATAGTTAAAATTTTTAGCTCTTCCTCTGACTTTCTGGACCCAAGTCACTCATTAGCCATAAAGACATGAATATAATATTAAATGATTTAGCAATAGCTATTTCTAAGAAAATGGCCCAGCGATTGCATTGGTTTTCTATTGACATATAAAAAATGATCACAAACTAGTAGCTTAAAATAGTATATAACATGGATGTGTTATGTGTTAAGTGACAAAAGCCAGGGACAGAAAGACAAATACTGAATGATTTCATTCACATGTGGAAGTCAAAATATATTTCATAAAAGTAGAAAATAGAATGGTGGTCATCAGATGCTACAAAAGATAGGGAGAGGAATAACAGAAAGATTAGCTATGGGTATCAACGAACATTGCATTTCAAATTTCTGCAGGAAATACAGTGTTCAGTGACATACAGTGTTCTATAGAAGAGTAGGGT
>RJWM01038835.1:0-15941 GCA_004363535.1 Dasyprocta punctata | reverse complement strand
TACAGCTCACGAGCATGAGTAGCTTCAGGTCAGAGGTCTTCACAGGGCACAGCAGGATGGTTCTCAGGATGTCTTGTGATATCACAGTCATGTTGGTGGCAGGCACTGTGGTCCCTGAGGGAAGACCTGTTTCCCAGCTCACTGCTGGCTTCTGACAGCCCCAGTTGCTCTGTATGGGGGCCTCTCCACAGACTGTGGGGTCCTCAGGACACATCAGCTGGCTTCCCACAGATAGAGTGATGAATCCTAGAGAGAGCAAGCAAGTACTCAACAATTTAATCCCTTAAGTGTTGTGTCATGATTTCTGCATCTCCTGTTAGTCCCAGAGACCAACCCTGATGCAGCATGGGAGACAGCAGCCAAGGCACCATTGCCAGGAGATGGGAACTGCGGGGGTCCCCTTGAAGGCTGACATTACATATGGCAAGGGTGCTTCCAGGCCAAGGGCTGGGCTGTCCCTACAAGGCTTGGATGAAGTCATTGCAGGCAAAAGAAGAGAGGACAGGAGAAAAGGAAAGGAGAGGACACCTCTTTCTAGAGCAGACACTGAGATTTCCAGGCCCCTGTATCACCACGGTATTCTGGAATGTTACCTTGGCCCACTGGCAGTGAAGGGGTCACACTCCAGCTCTGGTTGTCATCCTCACTACCATCACTGCTATTTCCCCAACGCTATGAATGAGCACTTCAGTTTCACCTGGTGTCACCGTGCAATTAGTAAACCATTTGTAATTTTTCTGACCAGGAGAATATCGACCTGTAGTGAAGGACACAGGAACCATTCAGACAGGAAGTGGGGACCATGCTACTTTCCCTGGGGGGTGGTGCTGTTCGATGCAGCCTGATCCATTTTTTCTTTATCAACATGCAAAAAATTTCTTCAAATCGGGAGCTAACTAGACGAAGAGACTGAGAGTTTGATGAGGATAAAGGCAAAGCGTGCTTTTAAATTATTAAGAAATATTTATTGGACATATTAATAGATCAGTGAAATAATGTGAAGGTAAAACATTTCATATAAAAAGTATACTCATAATTTTGTAACTGCTAATTAAGTAAATGCCAAAAGCCTATGATAGTTCAACCTTATAATTAAAATTATTATCCTGTCCCTTTTGCTAAGAGTAAGAATTAATTTTCAAGTATTTTAATTTTATACTCAGATATGCTTTTTTTTAAAAGAGGATTTTGAAGCAGAATTTGAAACTAGTAGGATAATGGTGCTTTGTCTAAAGCAGTGGAGGTGAGTGAGGGCAATGGGGTCTCATGTAGTACACAGCACAGTGTGGGCGTTGTCCACAGTGGGACAGTCATTCTTCCCCAGCAGACAATGGGCAGTGTGGACAGGCTGCGACTTTTCACAGTGTTGTTCTCTCAAAAAACTCAGAACCCCAGGAAGAAAGGATCTTACCTTAAGGGAGAGCTACAGTAGTTCCCTCTGGTTTCCCCAGGGAAGCAAAGGTCAGGAAGAGGACAGGAACCACAGGAGGTTTCTAGCTGAACACATGAGGTCCAAGCTTCAGTCTCCTTCCCTGCCTACATCATCCAGATCTCTCCTAGACAGTAGCCAGAAGCCACAGTCTCATCTCGTGTCTGAGACATGAGTGTCCTTTAAGGTCTCTCGTACACTGGACAGACAATGGGGCCAGGGCAAAGTGAGCCTGAAGTCTCTGCGTGGAGCTGGGGCTGCGCTCGAGCTTCTCATGTAAATGTTGAATTGTGTGTCCTGAGTACGCTGTGCACTTGGGCTTCCCGAGGAAAGCAGGATGAGGGTGGGGAGGGAAGAGAAGACCAGAGACAAGACTAACTCCTGGACCTTTCTCTTGGCAGTCGTGGGGGACAGGCTCAGTTACTTTGTATTCTTTGCTATGGGCTGTGCAACTGAATCTGCCTGCAACTTGAATACGCAAGTACTGGGTGGCACAGAGATCCGCACTAAATGCGAGGGCACCAAGAGCGGGAGCCCCCCACTGACGTCCATCACCTCAGCCATCCTGGCCAGTCTCCTCCTGCTGAAAGTCTTGCTTTGATTGTTCGGGCACTGGACAGCCCATAAATGTACAAACCTGAACATGTCAGAGGCCTTGGATGGTTCCTTTCCCCCAACATTTCCCCAGAACCACAGGATTAAAAAGCTGGTGTTTCCATAAGTCTGTGTAGACTTACTCATCCGCAGTTAGATTTTCAAAGTCCTTCTCATTCCCCAGTGCTTGCTTCCCACCCTCGGCAGCACGCGGAGGGGTCTGAGAGGGCATCTCTGCGATCCCACCTCTGTCACAGCCCACGTCCTCAACTACTCATGGGCACACGATTTCTGAGTCTAGGAGTACAATTCCGGATGAACCATTCACAGCTCCGAGGGGTCCCTTCCCACAATTTATAAAGTCCCAGGAACAACTGAACCCCAGCCCCACCCCCCACCGGGCCGCGTGTGTGGAATTCCTGCCATGTATGATGGCTGCTTCCACTTCCAAGGGTGAACGGGCGCAGGACTCAGGCCTGTGAGGTGGTTCTGAATCCTAAGATTGCAGTGTGAAGGGGCAGAGCCAGGGTCCCCGAGAACTGCTGTGCGCGCTCCCGTGGCCCGGCTGCGGCAGCCCCGCCCACTCTCTGTGTGACCCCTGGGAAGAGGCTGGTGTGGGGGCACAGGAGAGAAAGAGCCTTTGCAGAACCCAAACCTGTACCGCGTTCCTAGGGTGCTGACCCCACAACTAAGCAACCCTGTGGTCTCCTTCCACGCGTGGCGTGATTCTCCAGATTCAGTTTATCTCCTGTTACGTGCGGCTCATCTCCTAAGATTGCCCAGAAGAAAAGCGTGTCCTCGAGGTCATTTCTATAACTGGAAGGTTCGTGAACCCAGGGCTGTCCCCGTCCTGGTCAGGCCTCAGTGCGCTTCAGCTCCAGGTCTCCTTCTCCGTCTGGACAGAGCCGTCCCGCACCTCACAGCACCCTGGCAGCCTGTGTGGCTGGGCCGCCGCACTCCAGGGCTGCACCCAGAGCCCTTCCACACATGCCCCTCCATGTCTGTCCTGCTGCTGCTGCCTGTGTGGGGTGCGCTGTGCACCCCGGAGAGGAGTTGAGCTTTGATGTGAGAAACGTCAGGCACAGAAGCTGCCACGCAAACTACAATGGGCAACTGAATAATACGGTAAATGTTTAATTCAAAACAATGGTTACAGTAAAAGATATAGCCAACGACAGGAATGTGTTCAAAGAGAAGGAATGCATTTTGAGAGGGACAAATTGCGTGCTTTCTTTTACTGTCATGAATAAAGAAAACAAAATTTTAACACTCACCACATATTTAGATCACACCTCCCCTGTCCCAACCAAGAAAACTGAACATGAGGACTGTAGTATGTGCCAAAACCCAACTCATCTGCGTTAACCCACAGACATGCAGGCCTGGGGCTATGGCTTCTGCTGTGCTGACTCCAGGTTCATTGCAGTCAGAGTACCAGACACCAGACGACAGTGTTTTATGGTCCTTTGCCATCTAATCAGTGTAGCTCAAATAATATTGTGAGGCCCGTGAGTTACTCCTGCCCCTGCTGCACACATCAGTGAGTCCTGCCCTTGCCTGCATGCATTAGTGAGTCCTGCCCTTGCCTGCACGCATCAGTGAGTCCTGCCCTTGCTTGATGCAGCAGGAGGAGCCCAGAAGCCCAGTTCAGAGGAATCAGCGTCTACCAGCCCGACTTCTCCCATGGGGCCACAGGGATGCACCGTGGAGATGTGCTTTGAGTCCTTCCACTGGTTTCTCTTGAGCAGAAATGGCACACCTGTAGCAAAATCTAATTTCAAATTTCTTACCTGAGTTGCAGCAAGGAAGAAAACATCTTACGTGTTAGTAGTAAAGTTACAAAGAAACACACTTTAAGACAACATTTTCAAGATTCTGCTAACTGTTGTCAGTTGCTGTGTGTCTACAGATAATCTAGGAAGTGGTGTGTGGGGACCTGATGGTCTCCTGCTTACTGATGGGTGAGAATGAATTCTGTTTTTCCCGTGAGAAGAGAGCTGAATTTCAACAGTGATAAAAATCTGCTAACATTTTTTGGGGGCTTACTATATTCCAGCCACTGTCTGAAGCATTTTCTACGAAGTATCATGAAGACTGTTTTCATGCCCCTCCATAGCTAAGGAAATGGAAGCACAAAGAGATTCAACTGTGTTGCTAGTGGACTGTGGAACGGAAATGTGAATCCAATCTATGTGTATGTAGGTAAAAGAGCTACGCTCCCCATTGACTAGGTGTGGGACTTTGGAATTGGGAGCATTATTTTGTTTTCATTTCCCAAACTTGGTGGCTTAGGCACACAGATTTATTCCTTTATAGTGGTGGAGGGAGAGTTTGAGATGAATTTCACGGGGCTAAAACCAGGGTGTCTGTGGGGCTGGTTACTTTGGATGCTCTGGGGAAGCTCCATCTCTGTGGACACTGGATTCCAGCAGCCACCAGAACCCCGTGTAGCCCCCTCCTACAAGGCGAGGTGCATCAGTGCAGTGTGCGCAGTCATCACGCAGCCCTTTACTCTGACACGATTCCTCCTTCCTCCCTCTTATGAGGACCTTGTGATCATACTGGGCCCACCCAGAAAACTGAGAAGAATTTCCTCACCCCAAGGCCTAAATCACATTTGCGAAGTCTCTTCCACCATAGCAGTCACAGGTTCTGGCAACTGGAATGTAGACGCACTTGGAGGACAGCATTCAGACTATCACATAATCTACCTAGTTGCGAGGAAATTTTTGAGCATTGTGTAACGAGAAGGCTTCATAAACGAGAATGCTGAAGTACTGCTGTGAGTCAGGGATGGTTCTGGGAGGGTCCTGTACCAGGTCAGGCATTAAGGACTGTGACTGCCTCTGGGCTAGAGGCATGCTAGATGATCAGAAGAAACAAAGGTCTAAGTCAGCCTTATTATAAGCTCACTGGGGCAGGACATCTGATGCCCACAACTAAGGGGAAAGTTTAATCCCTTACCAGATTAATCACTGACCAGGCCAATTACTTAAATACAGGCTGACTAAAAGTAGCATATTTGTTCATTACTTTTCATAAGATAAAGGGAAACTTAAAATGACAATTTAATCAACTTTATTATTCAATAATTTTTCTGTGTATGTTATATCTTAAAACATTCAATACGCAATGCAACGTTACAGTCTGGACAGTATTATCCAAATTCTTTTTGCATTATTGTCTTCCTTTGAATAACACACTTTTTACTGATGTGTTGGCCTTTTTTTCCCCTATGGGTGTGTAATTTCAACAAAATGTCTAAGTGTAATGGTGAAGACGTCAATGATGGATGTCCTGGTGGGCATTTTATTATCCCATATTTTTCCATTACTTGGTCTATTAGACCTAATCTAAATTGTAAATGATTATTTGAACCTCTTTGTTTTGAATAAATAATAAATAAATTCCATATTGTTTGGCCCAAAAAGTGGACAAATATTGTAATTATATTTTTCCTCACTTTTGATTATAGGATAGCTTGTTAGATGTTGGTCAAATCTGTCAGCACCACCCATAGAATTATTATAATCACTGAACACTATTGGATTTTTTTTTAGTTTTGTTTCTTCTTTCAAGTTCTGTCATTTCAGTAGTATGGATAGTTGACAATAAGAAGTCATTTTTGCCTTTCCATTTCATAACACAGGCTTTTCCTCTCTGACATGCTAACATTTCTCCCTTTTTCAGTATTTTCTTTTGCAGATCATTTGGCACTTCCTTTCTCTTCGGTCTTAGTGTCCCAAACATGCCCTCTTTTTTTAAAAAAAATTATATTAAAGAGATTAAAATAAAACAATATAGGATTTCAAAGCAAATGATATGAAATTAACAATGGTCACTATACTGCATATTTTTATCTTTGAAATAGTTGCTCAAATTACTAGATGCAGGCATGCAAAACAGATCGAATATATGCACTCACAGTTTCTTTCCATGAACTGCTAGAATTAGTAATACAATTATGCTAGCTATCTTGTGTGCACATATATATTTTTTTCTTTCCTTCTTTTCTCTTTTTCCCCATCCCAGTTGTTCTTTCCTTTTGAGCAGTTTCTGTCCCTTTCATAATATCTATTACACCTTTTGGATCTTATTTACTCTTTCAGTTTCTTACACAAGGGAGACAATACGATGTTTACAAATGCGAGTGTGATTTATTTCACTTATGAATATGGTTTCTAGTGGCACCCATTTACCTATAAAAGCTTCAAATTTATCCTTCTTTATAGCTGAGTAATACTCAATTATATAAACATAGCACATCATTTTTATCTATTCCTCAGTGGATTGGCATTTGGGTTGTTTCCAAGATCTAGCTATTACAAATTGTGCTACTATAAACATGGGTGCACATATACTGCTGTGGTATGATGTTTTTAATTCTTCTGGAAAAATACGCAGAAGGGTAATGACTGGGTCAAATGGGACCTCTAATCCTAGTTCTTGGGGAATCTCCATACTGATTTCCACAGTGGTTGCACCAATCTACATTCCCTCTAACACTGGAGAATGGTTCCTTTTTCCCCACAGCCCCACCAGAATGTTATTGTTTGATTTCTTGGTGATCACCATTGTTTCTGTAGTGAGGTAAAACCTCAGTGTTGTTTTAATTTGCATTTCTCAAATGACCAGTGATGTTGAACATTTTTTCATATATTTACTTACCATTTGTATTTCTTCATCTGAGAAGTGTGTATATATGTATCTCAGATGCCCAATTTTGAATTGGGTCTTTGAATTTTGGGGTCCTGATTTTTTTAAAGATTCTTTATATAGTCTAGATATGAAATTATTTGTCTAAGGGACAGCTAAGATTTTTTCCCAATTCACAGGTTTTCTTTTCACTCTATTGATTTTTTTGACATGCACAAACTTCAAAGAGATGAGATCTGTTTTTGATTCTTTGAAGTACTTCCCACACAGTTTAGTTTTAGTTCATGAACTCTCTGCCTAACCCTATGTCTTCAAGATTTCTACTTGCTTTGTCTTCCAGCAGATGTAGTGTTTCTGTTTTATATTTAGATCTTTGATCCATTTTGACTTTAGTTCAGTGTAAGGTGATCAAGACATCTGTCTTATGAAAAACTTTACAGTCTTAGTGCAAATTCTCATGTCTTTAGCAAGATCACAAATAAGCTTCTCAGTTTTTCTTGGAGATCACAATTTACCTTATCTAACTTGAGACTTTTATAGAGAAATGGATACAACTTGAGACCAACTCATAAGTGAAATAAGTCAGACTCAAATGTGTAAACATCATATTGTCTCCCTGGTGTGAAAAACTGAAAGAGTAAATAAGATCTAAAATGTCCAACAGATATTGTGAAACAGGAAGAAATTGTTCAAAAGCAAACAGACAAAAGACAGGTGGTGGCAGCAGAGCCAGACTTCACCCAGATCAACCAGCTCTGCCTCTGACAGCTGGTGCCACAAGTAAGGACCCTCAAGCTCCCTGTGACTGTAAGGAGCAGCCTGGGCTGAGTTTTAGAGACCCCAACCTTCTGACCCATCTCTATGGGACCCCATCTCCAAGGAAACTGCTGTCCACCACAGAGCAGGCCAGTGCCAGGTTCTAGGAGGCCACACTGTTGGCCTGTGGGTGTCGCCTTCTGCCACCCCGAGAAATATGCTACCAGCTAGGCACCTTCCCCCCGCTCCTCCTGCTAACCTCAGCTGCAGCCTCCAACCGCCCCCTCCCTGCATCCCCCCGAGCTCAGATCTCCGGGTTCATTTAGCATCTCAGCCTCTGCCAAATAAAATCCTCAGTCTTCCACTCCTGGCCTTGTCCTGTGGCTTGGGTAGCCTGAGGGGGCTCTGCTGCTGGCACCCCTGTTTCTTGCATGCCATCTCTTTTTCTAAATGCTCAGAACCCTCAATGGCAATCCTCAGCCAGTTTTGGCTCTGATCCATTTCATGCGCAGCTGGGTACACAAGTAAACCTTGCTGAATGAGTAAATAAATGGACAACTGACTATACTTGTGGAGAAATTAGCAGTCACGGAAGCATACAGAAACAAGCAATGTAACTTTAATTCATAAACAGAGGTGGCTGGACCCTTGCAGGAGCTCAGTGGAACAGCTTCCCCAGAAAGAGAAAAAAGAAGATGTGAGTTGGGGGCCAGACTATGGCCCTGTTTCTGAGAGCTGGTCTGCATTTCCCACTCTTGTTAGTGATTGGGAAACCCAAATAAGAAGTGAGCGTCTCTCTGCATAGGTCTGCTTGTATGCACTTCTTCATTTCAATGGAGATGTTGTTGATACCTGCAAGAAACCACACACATGAGACTTCCACCCTTCCACTGCTCTCCTTCTCCCTTTTTACCCACACATGCTGGTCAGTAAGAAACCACACACATGAGACTTCTACCCTTCCATTGCTCTCCTTCTCCCTTTTTACCCACACATGCTGGTCAGTAGTAGTAGCTAAGTCAGCCACAGAAAGGCAGTGGTTTGCTCCAGATCTCTAAATCCCTTCACAATCTGTCTCAATGAAGTACAGAAACACTTTCTAAACTAGACTTAAGAGAGCTTTTCCCCAGCTCACTACCACTCAGAGATCCAGCATATGCACTTACAGTCATTCTATGCCAATGGGAACGCAAAGTCTGAAGGCTTTGTTGGGGGTGGCCGGCACACTACTAGGCTCAGAGAGCTGTGCATCTGGGTTTCAGTTATGGACACTGTTGATGATTTTAAGGGCATAAGCCTAATCTCTTACTATTGATCTGAGTCATCTATTAGTAAATAGCGGTGGCCATAAAAAATTATGTTTGTGTTCTCTGCCTCTCAAAGGCCTTCAAAGGCATTCTTTCACATAGAAGACACACTATGCTCTTGATTTTATCTCAGCAACAGCAAATGAGCCATGGCTTATCCTAAAGCAAAGAATTCCTCTGTTTAAGTAAACATGTAAGAATCCAAGAGACCGGCCACCCTGGCGAGCTGCTGTGATACTTCAGTGAGAAGGAGCTTAAGGAGCACTGAGCACTCAGAATTCGAAGGAGGAAGGGGGACAGCAGCCCCACACTCAGGACCTGGGCCTGCTGCTCTTCTTGCCGGCCCACATGACCTTTCCGAGCTCACTTCTCGTTACATCTTCAATTCATTTAGGGTTACGCTCTGAATTTTCTTAAGGAGAGCAAAGGCTATTCGGCACAATACGAGTCCTTTGAAGAAAGTTTAATATTAGTCACTTCCTCTCTCCAAATCCCTTAAAAACCCAGAATGCAGGGAGAAAAACCCACTCATTTCCCTGTGTTTACTAAACTAACCGAAGTTTGCAGAGGAGAAAGTTTCATTCAGTATGCAAAGCCAATACTCTTGAGGCAAGCAGGGAGTCTGTCAGTCAATGCTTGTACAAATTTGCAGCTGAATGAATGAGTGGGAGAAAGTCAATGGACATATTTTTGGAATCAAGATACTGCTGTGTTTTAGTTCCTAAGAGATTTGGGCAAAAGCATCTCAACCCTACCCTTGGAACATGTGCAGCAAAGCTTGTGAGAGAGTCCACTCACCCTGTGTCCACGGCACACTGCACCCGAGGACAGTACCTGTTTTTATGATGCCAGAGAACTCCAAACACTTGAGCTTGTCTGCTTCACACCATTTGAGTTTGGTATCGCATTGTCTTCCCCTCACAGCAAAGCATGTTGGGCACTGAAGGCCACTGGAGCCAAATTCTTCAATATCCTTCTCCTGTAAGTCACTCAAGCTAATCTCCCAGGGGACTGTTAAGATAATGAGACATAAAGCTAGATGGTTATGAGCCACTGGCAGGAGACTGTGCTCACACACCCACAATGAGCTCAAGTACTACATGCATCCCATTGTCCCCTGCTCCCCACCAGCACTCTGCGTGGGACACCACCTCACCCGCTGGACTCAGCACTGGAATTAGCACAAAAATCTCTGCCCTTACAGGGCTATGTTCTGATGGCAGAGAGGATAAAAACAAAAGAAAAGAAAAAGTCTTGGAAAGTCAGATGGTGATAAACACTACAGAGAAACACATCTGGGCAGGAAGTGCCAGTTCACAGGGCTGTCTTCCAGCCTCCATCCATGTTCCCACTGCCACCTGCTGTCAAGGGCAAAGTCAGGGCAGGCTGCTCCAGTGACAGATGTCCCGGCAGAGCACAATGAGGGTAAGCACAAATGGAGAAATGGAAATGCATGGGAAGGTACAGGCAAAGAGAAAAAGGAAGTGAAAGCCATGTTAGTTATCTGCAGGAGTCATATTAGGCTACCTAAATGCAGTTCCAATTTGCTTATCTTCCTCTGCCACCAGGAACTTTCCTGACTCTCCTTATTCTGTGGTGCTCATGAATCCAATGTGTGTGACTCCACAGGACACGCCCACCAGAGCCTGTACACCCTCCCCCACCCTGCCTAGGCACCAAGCATCTTCTGCTTCTTGCTCAGCTAGATCAAGGGCTAAACCAGCAGCTCCCGAAGTAGTGAGAATGAGCAGCTTGGACTTCAGGACTCGTGTGTCCCATGGTCACAATGCTCCTTACAGTGAAGGGGAAGGGTGAGTGGGAGATGACTCAGCTTGGGGACTGGATAGAGCTCTCAGCACTGCCACACTCTGGTATACAATTCTGGCAAATATTCTAGCACTGTTAATTTTTTCTGAAGGTATATACATCCAAGTAAGATGATGTGAAATAGTTTAACTTTTTTTAAGCTGAAATTTTAGCCTTTTAAATGTTATGCACTGTGAGTTCTGCAAATGTGAGGGCAGCTGGTGCTCCACCTTGGAGAGGAGCAAAAGCTGGGGGTGCTGGAAACCATGCACTGCCAGGAAGAGGGGGAGAAGTGGAGACCAGCACTGTCCAGGCTCTCTAGAGTCTTGTTGGATGAAGCTCAGTCAAAAGTAATTAAAAAGTCAGAGTCAAAGTAATTTCTAAAATCAGAGAAAACTTTTTACACTTCAAAAATAACTACAAAGACAACAAAACAAACATAAAAAAGAATGACAATCATTAACAACAGAAAGTTTTAAATTCATAATTTCATAGAAATATTTGCCCCTAGGGACAGGATGTACCTCCCTCTCTTGTATTCTGAATTCTTTCCTATGCTACCCTGCTCTGAAGTTACTCTGTTCAATATGTCCACTTAAATGTAAATGGGTTAAAATTAAATGTTATTAAAATTCATTACAAGTGTCATTTCAAATGCTCAAGATCCAAACATAGTTGGCAGAGTCTGCACATTTCAATCACTGTGGAATACAGTGAAGAATGACAGTTAAAACGATAGTGTGTGACAGCAAGCATTATCATCTATTTACAGTGGATACAAAAGTACCACTCCTTGAGTGGGGGAGGATTACTTCAAGACCAGCCTGGTAATATTGTGACATCCAGTCTCAAAAACCAAAGCAAACAAAACATTAATAGTACTTCTTTTTGAGGGCAATTTGACAACAGAGAAGCAAAATCTAGATTGTACAAATGCTTCAATCTAGCAATTCCTAGGTATTTCCTTACATGTATAATTGTATTTATTTAAGGTATTTTACTATAACATTCTCTGTGACAGTAAATGGTTAGAAGGTCTCTGGCACATATACAAAACAGAGGAGAATATAACCATAGACAGAGGTGCCCTCCCACGGACTGACATGAAAACCTCTACAAGATCCACTTCTAAGAGCTGGGGAACAAGATGTAAAACAGTGGGTATAACATTCCACTACTGGAACAAAAAATACACTGGGATGTGTTTGTAAACATGTAGAGTATCTTCAGAAAAGTACAAAAGAAAGGAAACCATGGTTGGAGAGATTAAAGAGGTCTTTTTTGTCTGGACATAGATTTGCTATTTTAAAAGCTTTACGATTACAAAAGGAAATTGAATTTTCTCATAGAAGAAAATGGGAAGAGATAGGAAAAGAGAATTCCTGTAAAAGCTACAGAAGCACAGAGCGCCTAACAGCTGCCTGCACTCAATGCCCAGGCTGAGCCAGTAAAACCAGGCTGTGCTCTAGTCGGGCCTAGCACCTGGCAGCACCCCGTGGGTGGAAACCGGGGCTACTCGTGACTTCCGGTGCCAGGCAGGGCTCTCAGGCAAGGGGAGATGACCCTGCGGGTCACACTTAATGGGGAATGCGGGCAGGCAACACCGGGACCCAGGGAGCCGGCCCGCAGGACACACCACTCACCTGCGAAGCAAGGCAGGAAGGCGAGGCTCCAGGCCAGGAGCAGGCTGCCGCGAGCTGCGGGGCGCATGCGCATGGCCGAGGCTGGGTGGGAGCCAGTGAGCTCACGTCCACCGCACACCCTCTGCCCGCTCCCCACACACGGTGGACGGCCCACGCCAACCTCTGATGCTGGACTGAAACGCAGCAGACTTGTAGAGGTCCCTAAACTCCTTCCCACAGGCTGGGGTGAGAGCAAACGGCAAACCTAGCGCTCAGGCCACATGTGGCCCCTCTGATGGCCAGCGGACACTGCGCAAGCGCCCAGGCCAGGCCCGTGCTCATTGGCCCACACCTGTCGCTCTTCCCACCTTCTTGGAGCCTTGACCAATGAGATGGGTGGTGCTATGACCACGTGACCGGAAGAAGCCTGGGAGGCCATTTCCCAGTTCTGAGGATTGAGCTAATTTGGGGTTCTGGTTGAAGGTGTGTCCCATGACTGACCTTTCTCTACGTGTTCCAAGTACTTATGAAGACGGAATATTCAGATACTTCCCTCATCAACAATACACTGTCCCCCACCCAAAGCCAAATGGTCAGTTCATCCAAAGCAATTCTGTTACCTCACAGTATATTCTAACACATCCACCCTCCTTGATAGAGAGTTTTGAGTGGTTGGAGGCTTCCTATAAGCCCAGGGTCCATGACTCCCCAGTCCCTAGCACTGTGCTCCAACAAGAGTGCATGGTTAGTATGTGCTGAATGGAGCAGCCTTTCCACCTGTGAGCCAAGTGTGAGAATATTTCCTTTTCTCCCATTGCTGTTCTGATGCCTTGCTTTTTCACTAGCTGCAAAGAACTTTCTTTCTCTCTCTCTCTCTCTCTCTCTGTCTCACTCTCTCGCTCTCTCACACACACACACACACACTCTCTCTCTCTCTCATTGAATCAACCTAAATATCTCTCTATGCATCAATGGGATAAAGAAAATGTTGTATACACAAACAATGCAATATTATTTGGTCTTAAAAAAGGTGAATAAAAAGCAGCATATGTTGCAACATGGGCAAACCTTGAAGACATGCTAAATGAAATGAGCAAGTTACAAAGGACACTACTGCATGATTCCCTGTATGAAGTATCCAAACTATTAAAAACAAAGTGGAATGGGAGCTACCAGGGGCTGGGGAAGGAGGGGAAAAGGGAAATTTTTGAATGAATATAGAGTTTGCTTTTCAAAAGGAAAAAATTCTAGAGTTCTGTTTCAAAACAAAGAGTACGTAGTAAACACTACTGCATTGTACACTTAAAAATAACTAAAATGGTATGAAATATGTGCATTGTGTGTGTGTATGTGTTTAAACAACACAAGTGTTACAGCTTGTGTCTAGATGTCCTCCCAAACCTTTATGTGAACATAGGTGGGACTTTTTGAAGGTAGCTGGATCTAGGGTGTGTGATGCTGTGATTGTGTGTGGTGCCAGAATTAAGTATGTACTACAGGGATTAAGGGTGTGTGATCTGGCACAGTTCTGGGTGTGGATAATAGGAAGGCCCACCGTGGGTGTGGGTGGGCCTTCCTATTATCCAAAAGGCAGGTAGCCTGAAAGAATAAAAAGGTGATGCTTCTGCTGCTGCTTGCTGCTACTTCACTGCTTTGCTGCCTCCTGCCCTGCTTTACCATATACTATTTCTCCTCTGTGATGCCTATCTGCTATGCCATATTGCCTTGGAGTCAGCTAAGTATGGACTGAAACCTCTACAAACTATGAGCTACAATGACAAAACTTTCCTCCTTTAACTTCGGGTGTGAAGCATTTTGTTTCAGCAGTGAGAAAAGTGACTAAGACAACAATAATAAAACTACTCCTTCACACCACAACCTTTATTCTTTGTGTAGGTTTACTAGTCACTTGGTCACTTTTGGATATTTATCAAGTGTTTTGATCCTTGATTTAAAACTTTTACATACTGCAAAGAACTTCTGCAATGATAAAAAAAAAAAGGTTTTACATCTGTGATGTATGATGCAATACTGATACAGTGTGTTGCATGGTGACTCTAAATCTATGTCCATGACCTGATCCCCAGAACCTGTAAGTATTGTATTATATGGCAAAATATGTAATTAAATTAAGGATATTGAGGAGAAATTGATCCTGGATTATCTAGGTGGACCGCAAATGCAATCACATGACCACTTATAGGAGGGAGATAGAAGGAGGGCTGAGACAGGAAGAAACACAAAGAAGAGCAGGTCACATCACCATGGAGACAGAAATTGGTGTGATGAGGCCACAGGTAAGCCAAGGAAAGGTAATCAGAGTCAGATCCTAAAGGTCCTATGAGCCACAAAAATGTTTAGTTTTTTTTATGGGCAATGGAAGGACACTGCAAGTTATTAAGTAGGCAAATTATATTATTTTGTTTGAATTTTTAAAAAGTTACATAGAGATAATCTTTATATTTGACCTTGAATTGTTAAAAGGTCTGTATACATATGTGCATATGGATAATCATAGAATAGAACACTCAGTCATCATACTTTACTGTGTAGGAAAAGTTAAAAGATCTACAAGGATATACAAGATATGCCCATAATTACTGCATATCCTATATCTCTTGTAATGTAGGGATTTCATACAACAGGACTTGTGAAAGAGGCTTGTGAGGGAGGTTGAATGCTCCCACCCATGGCATGAGGAAGACATCGTTTGAACAGCATTCACCCAAAAGGGAGGAAAAGGGCTGAGACAAAGGTACAGTCAGGCAGTGGTAGAGGCACTTGGGTGGCCCCTATAGCCCGAATGGAAGGCAGACAGTGGTGAGTCGTTGGTGGGAAGAGGTATCCCGCTGAGGAGGGTCATAAATGCCAGACCAAAATGTCCTCTGTAGTTCCCTGGAAGATTCTATATGATCTTGAGCAAGAAGGAAGTGATAGACTGGGAATTAGCTTAAGGTGGTCCTCTGATTTAGTCTAGTGATGGGGTTTTCATTTACACATAGTGGGAGTTTTGTTAGGTTTTGGAGTTGGAAGTTAAGGTGCTAGGGTTGGTTGTGAGAATTAAACAAACCATGAAGTATTGAAAAGTGCTTTTTTTTTTAAATTGTGGTAAAATACACATAAAGTTCCCCATTTCAATGTGCACACCCAAGTGGCAGTTAGGAGAATCACCGTGTTGTACAACCACCACTGTTAAGGTCTCCATTTCTTCTTTCGTTTGCTATTTATGCAGACATTCCACTGCGCCAGGTGCAGAGGTAGGCACTGCAGGAAAACCTGAGTGATGTAGGGTAGAGCCCTGTCCTCTGGTGTTCATAGTCTCCTGAGAACACAGATTTAATTCAAAAACTAAGGTCTTAGAAAAAAATGGGGATACATGAAAAAGAACTTGACACTGTTTGAGATGTGTGAGAAGGCTTTCTTGAAAATGTCATGCTTAACTATAAGGAAGGACAGATGTGCAGGAGTTGACCAAGTTTAGATGACAAGCACCCCACCGTGTAGAAAACAGCTCTGCTAATGAGCTGGAAGCAGGAAGGGGCAAGGGAGAGAACTGAGAGGTGTGAGAGGAGGCCACAGCTGGACTTTGTAGACAACAAAAAGTTTTGTAAATCACAAAAACATTCATATCCTTTTTGTTCCAATCGGAGTTTATTGGTACATTTTAGATATACATAATGGTCACATGCATCACGGAAAATCTGTACCTGCGCGTGACATGAATTGATTCATATCCTTTAATAGTTCATCAATTTTTCCCATGTGTCAGGT
>RJWM01038834.1:0-16445 GCA_004363535.1 Dasyprocta punctata | reverse complement strand
TCCTGGCTTCTAACCCGCCCTCCCGAGCCCTGCTCTCCGTGGTACACGGATCCGGTCTTCCTCAGCCACTCACAGCACACCCCCATCGGTCACCTCCACCTAGAAACATTTCCTTCCCTTCTTACCTTCCATGGGGGGCATCTTTCTGCTCTTTATTCTTTGTCTTCTTTTGGGCTCCTCTTCTCCTTGCTGCCCTCTCAATATCTGTCTTTCGTGCATTTCTCCTCTCTGTGCTCTTCATATTGAGTTTGTAAAGAACTCTCTGCTGGGTACGTGGCTTGCATTCTGATTTTAATTATCATCACACACACTAATTACTTTCAACTCAAGTCTGTCTGGAGGGAGAGCTCACATCAACCTCGGATTCACAGATCCTTCTCCACTGGGATGTCTGATAAGCACGCAATTCTAACATACCCGAAAGAATCCTCGATTTGCTCAACCCAATTGTCAACTTGTATTCTATTATCTGTCAGTGCGCCATCATCCCCCTAGGCCAGAGCCATCGCTTCCTCTTCCCCTAAATCAAATCCATCCTCAGTCCCTCACGATGTCGTATTCACCCACATCTTACTACCTGTACTTTTACTCCATCATTTAGGGACCATCAAAGCTTCTTTGACTTACGTGACAGTTCTCAAATGGCACTCAAGGGGCCCCTGGGCAGCTCCAGTATGCCTCCAAGGTACCGGAAAGGTCATAATCATGGCTGGAGAAAAAACATGCAATTGCAAGAGAGACCAGTGAATTTTAACATGACAAAATATAAGCTTATTGACAAAATTTCAGCTCCCCCTTTGCAATTAACTTTTGGGAAACTATCACCTTTGAATGCTGGAGTAGTATCAAAGAATAACATGCACACTTACCTGAAAAAAGCTATTAAAATATCCCTCCCTTTCCCAACTGCATATTTAATTGAGCCTCGATTTTCTTTGAAATCACTCACAGCAGACTGACAGTGAAGACAGATGAGACTATCTGCCTTCCATTTGGCCAGACTTCAAAGATATTTGCAAAAAATGTAAAACGCTGTCATCTTTTTCTCTAATTGGTTGAGCAATGTTCCTTAAAGTGAATTGAATTGTTTTTTAATTTCTGTTGCATTGCATTGCATTGTATTTGGCAAACATCAGTAGATGTAACTCACACAATCAGAAATTTTGGGGGATTCTCAATAATTTTCCTGTGTTAAAACAAGGGGTCCTGAGATTATAATGTTTGAGAAACTTTGATACCTTGGAACAGCCTTATACCCAGCCTTCTTGTCTCCGAGCCCCCTGCAGCTACAGTCACTCTTGTACAAGATGACGCAATTGTACAACTCCCCTGAATAAAGGCCAGGCTGGTTCCCACTCAGTGGTCCCCAGGGCAGGAAGGCGGGCAGCGTGCTTCACGATCTTCAGAGCTCCTCTCCCACTCCTCCATCCTCTAGCTTTGCAGTGCCTCCCATTCTCTTACCACAGTTTCCATGTTTCTCCACAAGTTCTAGAAAGTTCTTTCCATCTGCCTCACTCCTGACAAGTTGGTTAGCATGCTGTCAACTATGAGCACAGATAAACCAATCTAAATGAAATAACAGAGACATTTGCTTCATGTGAATGAAGAGTTCAAAGTGACTGTGGATTACGGATCAGGGCTGAGCAGTGACTACCACCGTCACCTTTTGAGTATTCTCGTCAGAATAAAGGCTGGCTCCCCGCACGGCGATGGTAAGTATTAATCCCAGAGGACCAGCGATCCATACACACATCCTTCTCAGTGCGCATGATCGATCTTTCTCTCAAATACTGCACAGAAGCCCAGTGGAAAGGAGATGTTAGGTCACCTACCATAGGCGACTAAATGTCCATGTTCCATGATGCTATGATCCATAGCTAGATGTCCCCTCATGCAGTCATAGGTGGGGCTTTCAGAGGTGGCTGGATCTGGGGTGTGCGAGGCCGGGATTAAGGGTGTGACCCTGGGATTAATGGTGTGATGCTGGAATTCAGGATGTCCTACACTGGGGGTGAGTGCTACCTGCCGTAAGGGCTGGTGTATTAGTAACTTTTCTCTCATTGCAGAAACAAAATACCTGATACCCAAAATTAGGGAAGGAAAGGTTTACTTCTTACAGTTCTTGGGGGGTTCTGTCCATAGTCAGTTGGCTCCAAGGCAGTGTGGCATGGCAGGGCAACCATTCATGGTGGCTGCAAAAAGTCTCGCATGAACCATGAGAGAGAGAGACACTATATGTCAGCTCCACCCCTGGGCAGGTGCAGCACTCACATCACCAATCCCGGCGCCAGACAACAAACCGATCACAAATGCCAGACTCAGCTGCATCCATGTCACAATTCCATGAGACTTGGCGGGGCCACAGGATCACACCCATAACAGCTGGGTAGACTATAAGAGGCGGAAAGCAGGCTGCTGCCATCGCTTGCTCCTGCTGCTTCTGCTGTGCGTTGCTGCTGCATCCTGCGTGCTCTGTGATGCCCCTCTGCCATGTGCCACCCTGCCTTGGAGCCAGCTGATTATGGACAGAAACCTCTACAAACCATGAGCTAAACAAAGAGTTTCTCCTCTATGTGTTGAATATTTTGCCTCAGCAACAAGAAAAGTAACTAAGACACCTGATAGTCTATATTTCTTCTGCATGCTGCCCTTCCCGTCATCACATTTCTCATAGCACACAATATGAAACTGCTTGAAGAATTATTTTTCTCTAAAAATTTGCTTCTAAACTCTGAGGCCAGGAACTGCATCTGCCCTGTTTAGTACTTATCCTCAGTGCCTGCTGTAACGGGGGTTTGGCAAATGATTGGTGCCTAATGTTTATAAGTTGGAGAGAAGAAGATGCGAGTAAGGGAGGCAAAACTGAGTCCCAACAGAAATTCAAAAAACGTCTAGAGAGGCAATGGGGGATCGGTGGGGACCCTGCTCTGAATTTTAAGGTATCATTATGATGATTATTACTAACAGCTCACATGCTTCATATCTTACCGAGGAGATTTAGGGAACTGTTTTTTGGTTTTTGGTTTGTTCGTTTGTTTCTCCCACTCTATAATTCAGGCTGGTCTCAAACTTGCCGTGTAACCCAGGCTGGCCTTGGACTCACGCTGATCCTCCTGCCTCAGTCTCCCAAGTGCTGGAATTACAGGCATACACCACCATGCCTGGCTGGGAATTCTTAATTTTTTTTATAATACTAGTTAAATTTTTAATTTTAGTTTATTAGTGCATGTGTATAGCACATAATGTTTACATTCTTTGTGGGAAACTGGTAGATGTACATAATGCCTCTTAGTTCCTTTTTTCTTCTCCTACCCCTCCTCCCTCAACCCTCCACTCATCCCTTGATTTTGCTCCTTTTTTTGTATGTTTGTAGTACATAATGTTTACATTATGGAGTTGGCACATGCACATAACATGTTTTAATCACTTTTTTATTTTATAGAAAAAGGTAAAACAAAACTTCATAACAAAGTAATAGGAGAATAACAGTAGTTAAAACATTGTATATTATTTTCTTTAAAGTAGTTACTCAGAGTACAAGATATGGGCATAAAAAATTCTCCAATCAATATTAGCGCCAACCTTCCTTTTCTATGAACTAAGGGACACTAACAGTGTAACTAACTTGCACTTTTTCTCCCTTTCCCCTTCTTTGCTTTCCCCTTCTCTAAGCTAGTTCCTTTTTCTTTTTTAACCTTAGTGACTCTTTTCACCCTTCATCCCTCCCCTCGCTCCACCTCTGCCCCTCTGAGAATGACCTGGCTCCTTCCTATTATCTTTTAATTCGAGGAGGCGTAATTTAAATTCAAAACTTGATTCAGACAGTTACATTAGTCTGGTTTAAGCAATTAATTTTAAGAGGTGTTACAAATCTGTAGAAGTCTCTAATACGTGTTTTCAAATTAGTCTTAAAAATAATTATATGGAGAATTTTGATAAACACAAGTACAATCCTGAAGATTACGTTTTGACTTTCTTTATATCACAGTCGAATAATTACTTGAGGTTTCAGGACAGCTCTATTTGGTGTCACCGGGAGCCACTGTCCTGCGGGGCTCTGACTACAGAGATGCACACCAAGGCTGTGTGTGGACAGGGAAAGGACCGGGCTTTAACAAAACTCCCGAGTCTAACGCCCTCCCAACATTTCGGAAAAAGGCAGGTCGGGCACTTCACGCCACCTCTCCAACTATTATGAATGTCAGGTGAGGGAGGGTTCTCTCTATTTTCCTTGATTTTTTTTCATTATTTTTACTTCTAAGTTACAAAAAAAAAAGAAGTGTTCCTTATTCAGATCCTGTTATTGTTCTTCTCCTCAAAAGAATTAAAAGGCAGCCCTGGGTTAATAAAGTAATGAAAAAGCCTTCCAGGTAAAAATCTCAATTTCAGAACACAATTTAATATCTTCATATGAGGGACACATAAATATTTCTGGGATCAGATTGCTCGGCGTACTTTATGTAGTTCACTGATGAAAGCTAAAAATAGGGACCTGGCTCGAAACTCCCCTCGCCAATGGGCTGCTCGCCAGAGGGGCTCCTAAGGCTTGGGGTCCTCTCCTCTGTTGATCCCACGCAAAACCACTAGACATAGCTGCATGCTTCCCAGCATGCCCTATGACAATCTGGACTTTTACAAAACTCTATCTCGACAACGGTACAGTGGCTCAGTTTCCCCCAGTGGGAATCTGGATGATTTGACAAAACAGTATATAAACGTGGCCAGTGTATTGGCCAGGTCTTCTACCATCTGTGTGCTGATGCTGTGAGGCCCGGTATCTTACTGACCCTGGAGGGGTCACTACTCCCCCAGGGCCGGCCTGTTCCTAAACAGAGCAAAGGCCTCACCTGGGTGTGCTCCTTCCGGGCTATGACCAATCAACGTGGAGCCCACATCCGCCCCTCCTCCACCGGGACTTCCTCCTCTGGTTCACCATCCTCCTGACCTCCTCACCAGCCCTGGACCCCGCCTCCGTGGTGCTGATTCCTTCTCCTCTTGGCACCTGTGGATAATAAATACTCTTTTCAGAACCGGTATTTTCTGATCTGCTAGCCTTCCTAAACACTTTCTACCAATGCACTGCATTTTAAAACAGCCAGGGAAAGTAGTTTCTCCCTGTCAACACCCAGATGGATGGAATGAATGAGAGGCAGGCAGTGCGGAAGCTCTGTCTTTGAAGCGCGGGGAAGGGCAGCTACACTGGGCACTTCAGGCTTGGCTCTGGGGCTCCCCCGGTCACACAGCACACACCTCCGAGTTCTCTCTGAGCCTTTCTCCGCAGCGTCCCGGCTGGCGAAGCATTCAGAGTTTCTTTGGGAGGATCTTGCACTTCGTGGTGCTCCCCAGCTGCCTGGGTTAGGGGAAAGACCCGGGCGGAAGACTCAGCAGCCGCGCGCTGACGCTCTCTCGGCCGGAGGGCCCCGCGGCTGAGGCAGGGGTGAGCGCTGGCGTCCGTGCCTGGAGCTGTTCTCCTTTCCCAAAAAGCTAGCGCTGACCCCCAGAAATAACTGGCGACATTCAGCGTCACTTTAGGACGAGGAGATTGAGCAATATTCTTTTATCTTATTTGCCAAGTGATTGATATATTCGCCCTCTTTCTAGATTTACTGAGATATGACTGACAAATAAAAATTACATGCATTGAAATCAGTTTGCCAAAGGGATAGACACCTGGCCTCTCGTATTTATTGAGGCATTAGTCACAACATCCACGGCGTGGAATCAGCCTAGGGGTCCATCATCAGATGAATGAATGAAGGAATGAATGGACACAGTAAGTACACGCACAAAACTGTATGATCATATATAATACCACATACACGTGTATGTACACACATGCACACATAGGATGGAGGCGTTTTAGTATTTACACGGTTGCACATAGAGGACATTGTGTTAAGCAAAATAGGCACAGACAAATATTTCATGATCTCAGACATACGCAGAATCTAAAGAACAGTGAACTCATGAAAGTAAATGGCGATCACTAGCGACAAGGAGGAGAAGCGCAGAGGGAGGAAAAAATGCTGGTAGAAGGATACAGAACTCCAGCTAGGCGGAAAGCTCTTAGTGACCTAGTGCACAACAAAATAGTGACCAGAATAATAATGCATTGTATATTTTAAAGGTATTAAGAGATTTTAAATGTTTTCACCATAAAGCAATTGTAAGTATGTGAGGTAACAGATTTGCTAATGACCCAATTCCATCATTACACATTGCAAACAGATATGAAAACATCACATCGTACATCATAAATATATCCAATTATTTGTCAACCAGAAATAAAAATTTTGAATGTCAGTGTCATTTTAAAACTGCCTATATTTACAATGTACAATATGATGTTTTGCTTACCTATATAGTGAAACAATTAACATACTTGTCATTTTGAAAGTGATACCATTTAAGATCTACTCTTAGATAATCTCCAGTACACAACACGGTATTGCTAATTAGAGTCCTCATGCTGTAGAATACAGCTCCAGAAGTTCTTCATCTTATGTAGATAAAAGTTCGTCCCCTTTGACCAACATCTCCCCATTTTCCCCCCATCTCTGGCAGCCACTATTCTGCTCTCTGCTGCTAGGAGCTGGGCTTTTTCAGCTTCTGGGTTTAAGTGAGACCATGCAGTATTTGTCTTTCTATGACTGGGGTCTCTCTTAGCGTAGTGTCGTCTGCATTTGTCCACGTTGTCACAAATTGTATGATCTCATTATTAAGACTGAATATTCTGCAAGCCTGGGGCCAGTGGTCTGAGCATCTCTTGGGAGAATGACAGTATGCAATATAGCAAATATGGGAAATTTCCTTCTATCTGGTCTTTGAAATTCAATATTGTTCTCACTGTTTTGCTTTGCTCCAATTGTTTTGTGTTATTCAGTATTCTGTTTCAATTGGTTTTATTCTGTTTTGGTTTTGGTTTGATTTTGCTATACGTGGTGGAATGGGCAACTATTGTGAAGATAACAAGATATACTATAGTAGCTATTGTTTTCCTAGTATTCTGCTTTGAGGTTCTGTACCAATTTTGCTGCTTTGTTTTGATGGTCTTTGTTCTGTTTTGTTTTGTTGGATTTTGCTATCTTTAAAATTTAAAAAAATTTAATAGTACTCCATTGTGTATCTCTACCACATTTTCTTTAGCTGTTAATGAGTTGTATTTTCTTATCATATTGTACTATCTTATTTTTCAGGGATCTTAATGTTCCCATACTCAGGAGACAGCCAAATGTAAACTAGGCTCACAGAGAGATTCAACATGTGTAACTTTTGCATAGCCTTTCACATCCTGTAGATGCAAAGAATTATTACAGGAAACTCTTTATGTTGTGCCTGCAGTCTTTACCCATGTGGATTCAATCACTGTCTTTAAGATGCATGATAAATATGTATTTGGTGCTGGAGCACAAAAGAGTAGGCGTGTAGGGCTCTGACTCTATCTTGCCAGTCCTTTGCCTTGGGAGAAAAAAAGGGAACCACTAAGATGCCTGAGTTTAGGTCCTAGCTTTGTGCTGTACTAGGAGAGAGGTACGGTGCTGTGTAGGCCTCACTGGAGTAGGAATAACAGGAAATAAACCTTTAGTCTTTGTTTCTGGTCGCCAGCACACAGCTCCTAACGCTGTTACCATTCACTGAGTAATAAGAGGGACTTTGGTGTAATGCGATGACTGGTGGCAGGGGATAACTGGATAACTTCAAGGCGGGCGGTGATTGCATTAAAAACCAACTACAGGATTAGAGGATTGCAATTTTCAGCCACATCCCCTGGGCACTGGGAAAGGGGCTGGGACTGAGCCGATCACCAATGGCCAGTGATTAAATCAGTTGCTAAGTTTAGTCCCTCGACAGCCAGCTTCACAGGGTCCATGGCGGGTAAGCACAGCAGCAAGCTGAGCAGGGCGCAGGCCCAGCGGAGGCCCCCGAGTTGTCCCCAGCCCCTCCCTGTGCCCCTCTCCCACCCGGCGCTTCCCGCGCGCTTTTAGAGCAAACATGAGCAAGGTTCTCTGCTGAGTTCTGTAAGCCATTCTGCAAATGCTCAAACCCGGGGCGTGGGGGTCAAGGGAACCCCGGAATTTGTAGTCTGCCTCTTCTATAAAATTCACCCGCACTGATTTCACACAAGACACTGACTTCTGCACTGCCCCCCCGCCACCCGCAAAGCAGCGCAGCACAGCTCTTCAGGCTCCGGGTTGTAATTTGCAAAGGCCCGTCCATCTGTGGCAGGCCACTGGTCAGTAAAGACCGGTGCCGGTGTCCTTTAATCACATATGCTAGAAACCACAGCTAATTCAGGACAAGCTAAAACATTTGAAATGAATACCAGAGTGGCAGAACACCAGATGGTCTACCAACCAGTGCCACGTTACATAAAGCAAACAGACGAAGACAAAATGGAGGAAAAAAAAAACACAATATGCATAACGCCCTACTCTTCTCAAACATCTTCTGATCCTATTCCAAGGAGAAACCAATTCAGCATGTTGGGAATTTCACACGACTCATCGATCATTGCCATCAGGTCTTCTGGAAAATATTCAGGCAAGGTTCACATCCCATTGATATCTAAACTTTATAAGGACAGAGTTTGGGAAAAGAAAAAAAAAATATGGGACGTGCTGAATAGAATGTGTTTAACTCAGAGATGAGTGAATGAGTAAGTGGATACAGGCCCTCCCTCACTCAGCTGTGAGACAGCAGGCAGATAGAAAGAATAGCCCAGAAGGTGCTATATGGATTTCTTCTTTAGTAAGGAGTATTCCAGACTGTGTTCCTTGAGTAGAATTTTGATATTTGGTTCTCTCTCATTTACTCTCCTACTGAGTGCATTGGAAAAAGACATTGCTCATATAGCCTTCAAACTAAAGTGCTATTTTTTCCCCAGACTATGCATTTGTACATTGCAAAACTTCATATTTCAACACAAGAGATTTGCTTAAACCTAATGGAGAACATGTTACTGAATGATGCTTCTATACCATGTTTGTTACAATCCTACCTTCATGACCTTAAAGTGTAGAAGGAGAAGTAAAGTCAAAGAGTAGAACAAGGGGCAATATGTCCAAAAGAAGTGAAGACAGCATCACAAACAGATATTTTCACATTTATTTTCATTGCAATATTATTCACAGTAGCCAAGAAGTGGAAGCAAGCTAGATGTCCACTGACAGATGAGTGGATGAAGATGATGGAATCTGTACATACTGTGGAATGTTGGTCACTTTTAAAAAGGAAGAAAAATTTGTTGCAATCTACCATGTGTATGAACCATGAGGATATTACGCTAAGTCACAAAAAGATAAATACTGTATGATTCCATTTAGAAGGGATATTTAAAATAGTCAAATTGACAGGGGCAGAAAGTAGATTAGTAGTTGTCAAGGGCTGTGGGGGGGCAGGGTTGTTGGGAGTTGTTGAATGGGTCCTACAGTCCGGACATTGACCATCCCACAAGGGCCCAAGCATTGGTCCCCAGGGTGGGGCTAATGGAAGGCGGTGGAACTTGTGAGAGGTGAGGTCTAGAGGGAGGTCTTTAGGTTATTGGGAGTGCCTCCAAGGAGATTGTGGAATCCAGGCTCCTGCCCCACTCACTTTTTTTACTGGTTAGGGGGTTTGCTCTGCCACAAACTCCAGCCATGTTGTGCCGCCTCATCATAACCCCAAAACAGTGGGGACCAATCAATCATGGGCTAAAACCTCCACAACAGTGAGTCAAAGTCAGCCTTTCCTCTTTACAAGTTGATAATCTCAGGTGTTTTGTTACAGTGACAGAAAACTGACTGACACAATGGGTATAGCATTTTAGTCATAGAAAATGAAAGAGTTCAAAAGACCTGGCCCAGAATGTGCAATATAGATAACAGCATAGTACTATCCACTTACAATGATTCAGGCAAATTTATGTTCTGTGTTTATTATCACAAAAAGGAGAACAAGGTCAGTGGTGACATCACCAAGTCATCATCCTTGATTGCTCACAGGTGGGCACTGAGGACTAAGTTTCAGGCCCCTGTGATAGAGAAACAAACCCCTTGCCATATCTCTTCTGTAGGACACAAATCCACATGTGCACCTTAGAAAAGTTGCACAGAAAGGCCAAAACATTTTAAAGGATCCATTGTTTCTAGATGAAAAAAGCTAGTTTAAGAATCAGAAACAAATAGAAAAAGCACTAAACATTTATTTTTTTCTTGTATTTGCTTATTTAACTGCTCATGGAAATGACTGAAATTTTAGAAAATACAATCATGTTTTGACAGTTTAATGGGAAAAATATCTTCCAGGCAGTTATTTCAAATGGAGTCCACTGACAGAATGGAGACTTTCCAGAACATTCTCCAGAGGCAAAATGAAGGTGTTTGAGGAGCTTTTAAAAAGGTCTAAAATATGGTTAAATGAAGAGATCTATGTGCCTTCTCTCCTAAAGCAGGATTTGGAATTTTTGTTCATTATGGCTTTGTTTGAAATAGGAATACCAGTTGGATATGGTATGCCAGAGGAACACACCACTCCTTTGCCCTGAAATGAAAATATGAATTCTCAAAAATCTATAAACAAGATATGTGCTAAATAACTCATCATGGATTATTACTGGAATCTATCCATTTCTGTTGTTGATGTCAAATAAATCAGAGTAAATTGTAAATAGAACAGTATCACAGGAATGGTTCTCAATCAGGGAAGATTTTGCCCCTCAAGGAGAAAGCCAGGCATGGTGGCACACGCCTTTAATCGCAGTATTTGAGAGGCTGAGGCAGGAGGATTGTTGTGAATTTGAGACCAGCCTGGGCTACAAAGTGAGTTTAAGGCCAACCTGAACTACACAGTGAGACCCTGTCTCAAAAATATAGGGACAGGGATTTAGCTCAGTGGCCTAAGCGCCTGCCTGGCAGGTATGAATTTGTGAGTTCAATCTCTGGTACCAAAAAAAAAAAAAAAAAGGAGAAAATTTTTGTTTTTTGGTCTTTTTTTTTTTTTTTACCATAATGTCTCTTGTTTTCTTCAAAATAGTTGTTCATATCTTCACACACAATGAATTCAAACAAAACAAAATAGTATAAAACTGATAAAAACAAAAAAATGAAAATATTACAGGCCTTCAAAACCAGACAATGGGAAAATCAACAATGGCTACCATAATGTCTCCTGTTCTCTTCAAAGTAGCGGTCCACACTGTCACACATATTGAAATCAAATAATACAAAACAGACTAAAACCAATCAAAACAAAGAATAAAAGCATTATTGAACTTCACAACAGGATGATAGGAAATCAGCAATGGCTACCATATTGTCTCATTTTCTTCAAAGCAGTTGTTCATATCATCACACATTGAGACAGGGTTTCACTACGTAGCCCAGGCTGGCCTCAGACTCACAGCAATCCTCCTGCCTCAGGCTCCCATGCACCACCACACCAGCAAGGAGACACTTTTGATTTTCATGACCTGGAGGTGCCATGAGCAACTAATTGGTAGAAATCAGAGCGCTGATAAACATCCTACAGTGCACAGCACAGCCCTCCACCGAGAATTACTATTTGGCCCAAAATGTTACAAGGGCTGAGGCTGGGAAGCCTTCTCGTATGCACCCTGTCCGACACTTATGCCCCAATCAATAGAAAGGCCAGTCAATTTCAGTCCCTGCCGGGAAGTAGGTCCTCAGGAAGTACACTGCTCAGAGCTGGGAAATACTTATTTTCAAATGTGGTATTTTTATCTGAATGACATCAGTTCCAACTGGAATCGAATGATAGAATGCAGGCAAAAGAGTGTGACCACTTGGAAGAGGACCAGGATTCAAGAAGGCCTCTTTTTTTTTCCTACTAAACCTGGGAAGAATGTTGGCTCCAAATCAGTCCTCAAAAATGAGTTCCATATAAGTAAATATTCTGTTTAGTTTGATTTATCCCATAAAAGCTTGCATTCGGTAAACAGCATAACAAGATTAAGTTAAAACTAGGGGGAAATCAGATGCAGAAAACAGTCAGTGAGGTGGGAAAAAGCAGCAGGTCAAGCAAAAATGTAAAGTCTTCTTTACATAAATGTGTGTAACCAGGGCTGCCCACCATGGGATCAAACCCCCCCAGCTAGGACTCTTTACCCTGCTGGCCCACAAGTGTAGCTGGACAGACTCTTTATAGGGTTGCACTGCTGTCTCAGAGATGGGCTACAGCATCCACAGGTCACATATGTACCTGACTGCTTAGTGTTTTACGCTATTTCATCAGGAGCATTTAAGGCCCGCCCCGTCTGTGCCCTGCTGCCCTACATGGCCATGGCCACCTCCATCCACTGACCTTCCCTCCACGTCCTCTGCCCTCCGTACACACTCACGTAGATGTGTATGTGACCAAAGACCTTGGAGAAACATTTACACGAATAGAACCATTGTACACAAATAGTACCACAGGAGATTTAACGCTATGAGTCCATGAACTGTCTTTTGCTTATGGTTGATTTTTTACGCCAATGCCTTCCATTTTGAGTGTGGAGGTGTCAAAATTTATTCCATCTTCTCTTCTACTGGAGACTCTGAGAAGTGGAATTAATACGTTCAAGGTAGCACATTTTCCAGTAAAGCATGCTGCCAAAACAATTTAGGAAAAAAATAGCATATGAGTCTTTTCCCCCAGTTATTTGCAAACCTTTGAAGAAAATCGATTTTTTTAAATCCCAATCGAATGTGGTATATAGTGGCTTTCATTTGCATCTTATACTTAAAAATGAGAGGAGGCATCTTTCCATGTTTGTCCTTGGCATTTCTTCTGTGGGTATATTCATCTCACCCTTTCTTTATTTTTTAATTGAACTGCTTTAGCTTTCATTATTCATGTATAGGTGCACACTTTGCTTCCTAATATTTCATTTTATGAATATGTTGCAAGAATCATCTCCTGCCTCTGACCTGACTTTCCACTTTTCTTGTGGTAGACTTCTGCTCTGCAGGAGTTCTAAACCCAGCCTCTCTCCACTTGTGGTGCCCGTCGTTTGTGCCGGCTGAGGGGCCGCGTGTGGGCTCTAATCTCAGTGACTTCAGTACACACGATTTTTACCTCTAAGGCATATTCGACTCCAGCAACCCTGCTCAGCTGCTCCCCTCCAGGCAGTGACTCCAGGATCCGAGGTCAGTGCCTTCGGGTCCCTGCCGTCCCAGCAGCCTTCACTGCAACCGTGGGGTTGACGCCCGGAGTGGGCAGTTCCACTCGGAAGTCACCAAGGGGCGGGCTGGGCAGCACCTGCCCGCTGTTCCTGCCGGCCGGAACTCACTCGCGTACTCCGGCTCAGGCGCAGGGAGCGCTGGGAAATATCTTCCTCCGTGTCCCCAAGGAAACGGGCCTTAGTCTGATGAGCATAACGCCTATCTCTGTCACAGCTTCGGGCTTGGTTCCTTGCTTAGGAAACTCCTGCCCACCTTCAAAAATGTCTCTCTCTGTTCCTTTTGATCATTCTTACAGGTAGGTGATCAGGAGATCTTCTCTGTAATCCACCTGGAGGTTATTTTTGAGAGTACTGTAAGGGCCTCAGTGGAGAACCACTGATCCCAAAACCTTTCCCTGCTATTCTGATAGACCTCTTAGTCAAACAAGGTTTATGGAACTATCAGTATGAACGCTCTTCTATTCCTTTGTGTGCTTACCATTCCCAAATCAATGCCATACTGGTTAAATCTCTGACTTTGTAGTGTATCTTTGTATAATAAACACCTCTTCCTTATCCTCTTTCTCAGAATTTTCTTGGCTCTTCACAAATATTGGCTTTTTTCTATATCTGCGTCATCACTTTAAATATTACACTATATAAATATATATAATACATTGACCGCTGGAATTTTCAAACTTCGTATTGCCAGTAGCTTTTGTGTAGTTAAAACTTGGTTCACAGCCAGGTGTGGCAGCACACTCCTGTAATCCCAGCACTTGGGAGGCTGAGGCAGGAGGATTGCTGCAAGTTCGAAGCCAGCTTGGGCTACTGAGTGAGTTCAAGCCCAGCCTGAAGTGCATAGCAAAACCCTGTCTCCAAAAGATGAAAAGTGAAAGAAAAAAGAAAGAAAGAGAAAGAAATAAAAAGAAGAAAGAAAAGAAAAGAAAGAAAGAAAGAGAGAGAGAAACTTGGTTCACATTCTTATTTATTTTCCTAGTGTCATTTCTGAAGTAAAACTGCTAGATTGAAATATATAATAATACTCAGCCATACCAAACACTCTCCCATCAGTTCCACCACATAGAACTTTTATCTCCACTTTATTCTTAGCTCTGAGAATTATAATCGTTAAAGAATATTTAGTCAGGTGCATTCCTTTGGCTTCACAGAGATGTGCGTCCCTGGGTGATTTCATCTGGGGCACGAATCGCTCAGTCACGGTTTGTGTAAGGACACCAGTGCAGTGGTTCTCGCGCCTCTGCCCGGTGACCCCACAGCGGTGCCGCCCGCCCGGGTCGCGGACAGGAGAGGCTATGGCCCAGTTTGCCCTCTCTCTGACGGTGGTGCCTGGCGTGCCGCGCGAAGCGCTACTCCCATGCGGTGTGAGTCTTGGGACACTTCCCCGACGGGCCCCCTGGTCACTGGGGTGTGAGCGCCCGGCCCTGCACCGGGCACACACCCCGGCCACCCCGCTCCTCTGCAGGTGCTCGCCCTGCCACAGCCTCAGACACTGCCAGCGCGGTGCAGACCCGCTCGGCGCAGGCCAGGCCCTCTCCCTGGACAGAAGCGAGAGTGGCCAAGGGCGGTGTGGGCTCTTCCCTGCCTTTATGCTTCATCTAAGGCCTCCTGATTAACACAGAGCGCCAGACGATTAATGAGCAAACCGCTCAATGCCGCGGAGCGAGCAGGCGTCAGAGGCCACCCCGGGAAGCCTCCTACGCAGCGTCCATCTGGCCAGGACCAGAGCTGCGCGTCATTCCGGGGCAGGAGGGACCCACGCTGCCTTTGTCCACCGGAGTCCGCAGGGTGACCAGGCCGAGGCGGGCAGCACAGAGGTCCTGGGAAGGCCGAGTAAACAGATGTGGTTCCTCAGCCAGGAAACTCTGCAGGGCGGCTCCTGGGCCGCCTGGGACTGTCCTTTGTCCACCCAGGATGAGCACGCTGGACAGGCCTGCTGCGGCGAGCTCCTGCTGCTTTGCGGTGCCAACAGACACAATGCCAAGGTGGCTAATGAGACCCTGCATTGACAAAGCCCCCCTTGTCCCGCTCGGGGTGAGGGAGGCGGGTATCCTTGAGGGGTGAAAGTCCTGGAGCAGGAGAGGCCCAGCCTGGTGCCTGGAGCAGGAATGTCCCCAACTCCCTCTCGAATGGACCAGCCCCACCTCGCTTCCCAGCAGAGAGGGGGGTCTCTCTCCACTAGCAAGCGCTTAACAAAGCCCAGCGAGGACGGCAGCTGCACCTGCAGAACTCCAAGGTCGCCACACTTAACCAGGAAGCACACAGGACATCCAGTTAAATTCCGACGAAAGGAGCAAACTTTTTAAAGGCTTGCGCTTCTCATGCATATTTTTTGGCAGAACTCGTACTAAGAGCTCACAGCAGTGGTAACAGACACGAAGCGCCTGGCAGAAGGCCTGGCTGGCCAAGGATGCGTTATCATTCATACTTCCAGTTTTCACAGATGAAAATTTCCATGAGAGCTTCCTCCTCCTCAGCCAGGAACAACTCTCAAAGTTCAGCAGGCCATTCAGGGTCAATCTAAGTAGTGCTTGATGTAATAATGTTGCTTGTCTTTGAGGTGAGTGCTTTGAGGACCCCTAAGGCAGAAACATCAGCATTTCGCTCACGTGGTGTGCAGGAAAGTAAGAACAGATAAAAAGCCTCAAGATCCTTTGTATTAGTTTGACAAGAAATACAGTGAAGTGTATGAAAAAAAACTCACAGGTGCAGGTATTCTATTGTATTAAAGATGAACTTCAACGACTACATAAGAAACAATGATTTTAACATGTAATGCAATATTTACACCTGCATATTGCTTTGGCCGCTGTGCTGAGCACCACAGTGCCTCACCTCTGTGAATCTTCCACTTGCTCGTTTTCCCAGGAACTCAAACAGCTGCCAGCCCCAAGACCCACCACAACACGAACAGCTCAGGGAGGCCTTGCTTCTCGTCCTGTGTTCTGTCGTATGCATGTTGGGCTTTTGACCAACCCACAAGTGGGCCCCCAGAGTGGTCAAATATATGACCTTGCCAGGATGTGGGGAAGAGCAGTTGCTCCAAGAAGACACCCACACCCGTCCCTGTCAATAAAGCAATTGCAAAAGTGCAAAATAATGATGTAGGAACCGCAGTTTTCCACAGGAAATATGGACTTGGGGAATTTTTCCAACAGTCAACTCAGGAGGCACCATCGGTGAGCTTTGGCTGATAAAGCCACAAATTTAGAGTGCTGGGCGTTCGGCCCCCCACAGAGTGGTTCCCCCAGGAATCTTGGGCCTGGGAGTGGGGTGGGAGCCAGGG
>RJWM01038833.1:0-16503 GCA_004363535.1 Dasyprocta punctata | reverse complement strand
CTTCTGTGTTTCTCATCTTGTTTCCCAGGTTCTTGAAGGAAGTATTGAAGATTTTATTGATTTCCACTGGATCCATTGTGATTTTACCCTTTTCATTCCTAATTGCTTGAATTTGAATCTTTTCTTTCCTCTCTTTGATAAGGTTAGCTAGGCATTTATGGATTTTATTTAATTTTTCAAAGAACCAACTGTTCAATTCATTGATTCTTTGTATTGGTTTTTAGTCTGAGTTGCATTAATTTCTGCTCTGATCTTTATAATTTTCTCTCTCATATGAGCTTTGGTTTTGATTGTTCTTCCTTGTCTAGAAGTTTGGAGTTAAACATTAAGTTGTTTATTTGAGCTCTTTCTGTTTTCCTGGTGTGAGAATTCATCACTATAAATTTCCCTCATAGGACTGCTTTCATTGTGTCCCATAAGTTCTGGTATGTTGTATCAGCATTATCATTTAATTGTAGATACTGTTTAATTTCTTCCTTACTTTCCTATGTGACCCAATGGTTGTTCAAGCAGGTGTTGTTTAATTTCCATGTGTTTATGTAGTTTTGTGGTTTCTTTTGCCCTTCATTTCCAATTTCACTGCAGTATGGTCAGATAATATGCATGGAATAATTTCAGTTCCTCTGCATTTAATTAAACATGTTCTATGGGCTAATATGTGGTCTATTTTGGAGAAAGTCCCATGTGCAGCTGAGAAGAATGTGTATTCTGATATTGTGGTTTAGAACATTTTGTAGACATCTACCAAGTCCATTTTTTCACAGGTTTTGTTTAATTCTGATATTTCTTTGTTGATTTTTTATCTAGTTGATTTTTTATCTAATTGTGAGAGTGGGGTATGATGGTCGCTCATTACAAATGTGTTAGTGCTTATTTCATTTTTCATGTCCATTAATATTTGTTTTGTATAGTTGGGTGCACCAGTATTTGGTGCATACATATTTATGATTGTTATCTCTTAGAGTTTTCCCTTAATAAGCATATAGTGACCTTTGTCTCTCTTGGTCAGTTTTAGCTTGGAGTTCACATTGTCTTCGAATAGAATAGCTACTCTTGCTTTTTTCTAGGTTCCTGTGGCATGGAGTATTGTTTTCTATTTTTCGACTTTGAGTTTATGAATTTCTTTTTGAATTAAATGTGCTTCTTGAATTCAGTCTACTGCTGGATCTTTTTCTTTATCCATTCTGCCAGTCTGTTTCTTCTTTTGGTGAACTGAGACTATTTACATTGATGATTGTAACCGATATGTATTAGCTTATCTTTCTCATATCATTTTCCTGTGACTGGTTTCCTGTCTTTCTTTTCTGTTTAATTGCTTGCCCTGCCTGGTGGCTTTTTTCTATTGTTGTTCTTGTGGTGTTCATTTTCTCTTTCTAATATATTCTTTAGAATATTCTGTAGAGATGGTTTAGTGGTCATGAGTTCTTCAGTTGTTCTTTGTCATGGAAGTATTTTATTTCTCCATTGATTTTGCAAGATAGTTTTGCAGGGTACCTCAATCTAGGTTGAGGGTTGTTTTCTTTCAGGACTTGAAAACCTCACTCCAAGCTCTCCTTGATTTGAGGGTGGTATTTGAAAGTCTCCTGTGATTCCAATGGGCTTTCCTTTATAAGTGACTTGCTTCTTTTCTCTAACTGCTGGTAATATTCTGTTCTTGTGCTTTCTATAATCTTGATTGTTGTACGCCTTGGTGTAGATTTTGGTCATGGATGTTTGGGGTTCTATATTCTTCATTTATTTGTATGTCAAATTTGTATCCATATTTGGGAAGCTTTTTGCCATTGTTTCTGTGAAGAGTTTTTTTTTTTTAATGGCATTTGCATTGTTTCCCACTTTCTCATTGACCCCAAAGAATCTTTTATTGTTCTTTGATTCATCTTGCAGCTGTTGGATTGATTTTTCAATATCTCTTGCTATTTTTAAGATATCTTTCTTTTGATGGTTGCTAGCCACAATCCTGTCTTCTTGATCTGATGTTCTAACCTTTCCTTCATTCAATGTTTTGTATACTTTCAATGGAGATTTTAATTTCTTAAATTTCTGTTTGGGTCTGTTTCATGGATTCCATTTCTTTCCTATTTTGGGCATTCATGGTTTCCATCATTGTCCTAAGTTCTTCTATTTTTTAAATCTGTGTCTGCTCTAATCTCTTTCATCATTTCTTTTTGTACCTGAGAGATTTTTTTTCTATAGCTTCCCCCCCTCTTTTTTTTTTTTTTTACTTCTGTTGCTATAATTTTAGAAAGTTCCAGTGCTTGGCTTTCAATTTCCTCTGTCTCATTATGTTCTGGAGTTGTCCTGGGTGGCTAAGGGTGTGGGGTTACATTTTGCTTCTATGTCTCATCATTTTCTATTTTCTATTTTTCATTTTGTTTTGTTTTCTGTGTTGATGGTTGCCAATTTATTGTGGTAGATTGTTTTGTTAGTAGTATTGAGTCTTCCCTAGGAAATGTCTGTTCCCCAGGGAGGTCTTCTAGATGTAGGTGGTTCTTGGTCTTTAGGTCTATCCCAAGAACCTACCTTCCAGATTCATAAGGATGAGAAGTTGCTATTCAGCTCAGCACCCAGTCCTGCAATACTGGACTATGGTGATGATTATGATCCCATACAATCACGGTGTTGTCACATAAGGGAGAAAACTGATTATATTATATATTACATCCTGGCTACAGTAGTATAGTTAGTAACAACAATAGCATTAAATATTGCTTAACTACTGATAAACTGTGGCAACTATTAACCTGATACATTTAACCAAAGGAGGCAATCTTACAGTTATGTAACTAAATCTAGCATATACCAGGAACTCCCCTTGGTGGAGTAATTTTACCCTGTTGCAGAGCAGAGTGGAGTGTGGATTTAAGAGGGATAGGGGATAAGATAGATGAATGAGGTCAATCATAGTAGAAGCAAGGATGGAGGGCAAAGGATGATCACCCAAATTTTGGAAAACTGGAGGACACAGGAGAGAAAGAATGAAGGAAAAAGGGAAGGGATACTGAAGAGAAGACAAAATATTTACTCACATGAAAATGTCATAAAATCAAGAGATAGCAGATGAAAGAGAAAAAAGACAAATAAAATAAAACAAAAAGAAAGACAAGAAATATAAATAGTGAAAAAAGAAAGAAGAAAACAAAAATAAAAACGAAACAAAAATAATCACAGAAACCAAATCAAAACAAAAAACCCCTACCAGACAGAAAGAGGATAACCAATCGGACAAAGAAAAATAAAGGAGTAAAATTCTTCTGGTGTCCACAGTTCTGTGATAGTGTCCAAGTTGTATCCTGGAAATGTATACTCTAGCCAAGTTTGCCATGGAATTTGTGTTGGGTATGGGGCTGATCTTGGCCTCTGGTTGTGGGGGCTGGGACCGGTATTTTGTTGCTCAAGTTCTCTCAGAGCCCTTTGATATAGGCTGGCAGTCCTGGCCACCCATTTCTGTTCCACATGTGTGCGCCAGAGCACAATGCTGGTTCCCCTAATTTACCAGCTGCTGGCTCATATTATTACTGTTGCTTCTGACTTTTTCGTGCTGCTAGTCTTGCCTGCTGGTGTGCACGTCTGTGCCAGGGCCTGTTTTTGCTAATCCATTGTAGTTACCCATTTTTTGGTTAGGTCTCTTATTTTTGGGGGGTTTCTAATGTTTGTGAGTCCTTTATGTATTCTAGATATTAGTTCTCTGCTCAAGGAATAGGTGGCAGACTCTTCCTCCCATGTTGTAGGTTGTTCCTTCATGCCATTGTATCCTTTGCTGTACAGGAACTTTGCGATTTGATATGATCTCATTAGTTGATTCTTGGTGTCAATTCTTGTGCACCAGGGATTTGTTTAGAACCCTCCTTCCTATATGTATGTCTTCAAGAGTTTTACCTATTCTATCTTCTAGAAGATTAAGTGTTTCTGCTTTAAAATTTAGGTCCTTAATCCATTTTTTATTTTACTTTAGTACATGATAAGAGATTCAGTCTTTTGGATGTGGATAGCCAGTTTTTTCAATGCTATTTATTAAAGAGGCAATTTTTCTCCAGTATGTGTTCTTGTCTCCTTTTTCTAAGATTAGATAGCTGAATGTACCTGAAGTTTTTTTTCCTCTGCATCCACTATTCTGTTCCATTGATCTATGTGTCTGTTTTTGCACTAATATCATGCCATTTTCATCGCTACAGATTGTGACACTTCTTACTTTGCTCTTGTTGCCCAGGGTTGTTTTAGCTCTTTCTGATTCTCTTATCATTCTATATGAATTTTAGGATCGTTTTCTGTAGTCCTTTGTTACATGCTACTGGCATTGTGGTTGGGATCATGTTAATTTTTGTATCAGTTTTGGAAGTAGGGCCATTTTGACAATGTTAGTTCTGCCTATACAGAATCAGAGTGTATCTTCCCATTTTCTGGTCCTTTTGATCTCCTTTTAAAGAGTGTTGTGGATTTAATTGTAGAGTTCTTTTATTTCCTTGGTTAGGTAATTTCAAAATATTTAATTTTTATTGATTCTCTTGTGAATGGTATTGTTTGTCTACCTTCTCAGTGAGTTCATTAATGATATATAGGAATGCTTTTGACTTTTGAGTGTTAGTTTTGTATCCTGCTGCACTAGTGAACTTGGTTATTTTAGGAGTCTTTTGTGGAATTTTTTGGGTCTTCTGTGTAGAGAATCATGTTATCTGCAAATAATGATAACTCTACTTTTTCTTTCCTATGCTTATTCCTTTTTTTTCCCTTTCTTTTTCTCTGACTGCTCTGGCTAGTGATTTGAGCACTATACTGAACAGAAGAAGTGATAGCAGAATCTCTGTCTTGTACTTGATTTTATGGAGAAAGTTTTTAGTTTTTTCCCATTTATTATGATGTTAGCAGTAATTTTGTCATAAATGGCTTTTATCAGGTTGAAAGTCTATACCTATTTTCTTCAGAATTTTTATCACGAATGAATATATACTTTTGTCAAAGGTTTTTCTGCATCAGCTTGAGGTGATTATGTGAATTTTGTCATTCCTTCTGTTTGTGTGATATATTACATTTATTGATTTAAACCTGTTGAACCATCTTTCAATCCCTAGGGTTAAGCCTTATTTGTCGTGATATATGATATTTTTGCTTTCTGTTTGCCAGTATCTTTTGAGGATTTTTTGTCAGTGCTCATTAAAAAGATTAATTTGAAATGCTCTTTTTTGGTAGGGTCCTTTTCTGACTTTGGATAATGATAATGCTAGCTTTTATGAATGACTTTGGGCTACTCCTTCTATTTCACTTTCATTCAAGTGTTTGACGTTAGATTTTGTTGCAGAATTCAGCAGTGAATACATTGGGTCCTGGAATTTTCTTGGTAGTTTTTTTTTTAAATGCTTCCATTTAATTGCCTATTACTGGATTATTCTGGGAGTTGATATCTTCTTTGTTCAGTTTCTATAATTCTTATATTTCCAGGAATCTATTCATTTCTTCTGTATTATTTATTTTTTTGGGAATATGGGTTTTCAAAGTAGTTACTAATACGGATTTTGGCAATGTCCATTGTAGTTTAGCCTTTTTCCTTTCCCATTGCATTGATGTAGGTCTTTTCTCTTCCCCTTGTCCTTGTCCTTGTCCTACTCCCTCTCTCCCTCCCTATCCTTCTTCCATTCTCTCTTCTCCTCTCTTCCTTCTTCTTTGGATAAAATTGGCTAAAGTTTATCTATTTTTAATTTTTTTTTAAAGAACTAGCTCTTTGATTCATTCTTTTTATTGTTATTTAGTATCAATTTCATTAATTTTTGCTTTGGTCTTTATAATTTCTTTCCTCATATTATCTTTGGATTTGGATTGTTCTTGTTTTTGTAGGAGCTTTAGGTGCATCATTAGGTTACTTTGCCTCACTTTTTTTCTGAATGTGAGTGTTCATAGCTACAAACTTCCCTTTTAGAACTACTTCCATTGTGTCCCATAGGTTTGGTATATTGTGCTAGCATTTCAAGTGATTCTGGGAGCTAATTTCTTTGATTTCTTTTGTGACTCATTGGTTATTCAAGATAGTATTGATTAATTTTCATGTGTGTGTATGTGTATAATTTCTGTGGTATCATTTTCCATTGATTTGTAGTTTCAGTGTACTATAACCTGATAATATGCACAAGATAATTTCGATTCTTTTGCCTGTATTTAACATGCTTAGTGAGTTAGTATTTATTTTTGGGAAAGTTCTATGTGCTTCTGAAATGAATTCTGTTGTTGAGTGGAGCACTAAGTATATATCTATGAAGTCCATTTTTTTCAAATATTTGGTTCAACACTCATATTTCTTTGTTGGTTTTTCATCCAGTAGATCTATTTATTTGTGAAAGTGGGATATTGAAGTTCTCCATTGTAATTGTGTTGATTTTTAGCTGAACTTTTATTTCCCATAGTGTTTGTTTTATGAAGTTGGGTTTGCCAGTGTTTGGTGCATATGTGTTCATGATGTTATCATTTCCTGTTGAATTGCTCCCTTAACTAATATGTAGTGACTTTCTCTGCCTCTTGTGATCAATTTTGGCTTGAAGTGTGCTTTGAAAATAGGATAGCTACTACTGCTTTTTTTTGAGTTAGCATTACATGGAATACTGTTTCCCATCCTTTGATTTTTAGTCTCTGAAGTTCTTTTTGGTTTCAGTATGTTTCTTGTATTTAGAATACAGTTGTTTTGTTTTTTGATCCATTTTGCCAATCTTTTGATTTAGGAATTGAGATTATTCAAATTGTCATTTCTGAATGCTATTTATTTAGTCCTGTCATTTCATTTTTACTTGGTTCTTGTTCTTTTTTACCCCTCACCCTGCCCGGTGCATTCCATTAGACTTTTTGGCAATGATAGTTTCAATGTCTCTTTGTAGGATATGCTTGAAAAGTTTTTGTAGCACTAGTGTGGTGGTCATGAATTTTTTAAGGTGCTCTTTGTCATGGAAATACCTTATTTCTCTAACAATTGAAAGTTAATTTTGCAGGATACATCATTCTGGATTGGAAGTTGTTTTATTTTAGGGCTTCAAACATGTCACTTTATACTCTCCTGATCTGTTAAGTTTGTGTTGTGAAGTATGCTGAAGTATGGTTGAGTGTACTTTATAAATGATTGTTGCTTTGCTCTAACAACTTTTAAGATTTTTGTCCTTGTTTCAGAATGCTGGAATTTTGACTACAATATGTTCTATAATTATAAACACAAAGGCAAACTAAATATTGATATACAGCAAAAATCTAAATGCATAGAGGCTGGGGATTTAGCTCAACAGCATAACTACCTCCCTGGCAAGCTTGAGGTCATGAATTTGATCCCTGGTACAAATGCAACAACTATACCTCCATTAACAAAAGAAAAGAATTTAATGGTAATAGCATAGTTAACAAAATATCTACATATTAATAAAACTTATTGGTATACTGATGGGGTGGGGAATTGAAGAATGAAAGAAGAAAAATTTGAAAATTTAGCATTGAGAGATGAGAAGGTGGAAAGTGAGACAAAAGATCCTAATAAGATATAAAAGGAAATTAGTAGAATTAGATAAGTAATAGATAAGAACACACAAGAAATGGAAGAAAAAGAGAAAACAGAAAGATAAAAGAAAAGTTAATAAAAGAAAAAAAGAACAAAGTTGAAGAAACCCTACACCCAAAAGAACAAATGGAAAAAAAAAGGATGTGTCCAAAGGAAAAAAAAAAACTCTTCTGTGGTTTTGAATGAGTGGCTTCTTTCTAGGATCTGCAGTCTTGGAATCAAGTAGATATGGGGAAAATGTTGTGAGTTACTGCTGAGGCCTATTTTGTTTCCACATTTAAATTTTTTGAATGTTGGACCCTGCCCTGCATTTCCTGTTGTGTATGGTTGGTCAGCTGTAGTCTGGTCTTTCGCTCTCGCTCTTGCTCTCCCATTTCCCATATGTATACATGCAGAGAAATGCAAACAGTAAGAAAATGTCACCATTTGATGCTATAGTAATTAATGATTAACAGATTCATCAAAGTCCAATAGAAAGCATTTCTGTTGAATTTCTGGTCTGGCTCATAATTACAAAGAGATTTTCTTAGTTATATTCTGGTCCTACAATTCTGTAATTTGAAATATATTGAATATATATATTACATACTACATATATAATCATTATGCTTAGAATGTACTACTTTACTCTTCTGGAAAAAACAGAGAATTAGAGAATTTCTATGATGTACACTTGGGAGAGACAGAAGATCTCACCTGGAAAATAAAAGCAGACTTAGGGTAATGAAGAGAAGTTATTTGGCCTTCATGCAACGTCAGAAGAGTCCTGGGTGGTACTATCAAATCTAACTCACAGCTTCCTTCATTGTTCTACTACAGTTTCGCCTTGAGGACAAAAAAGGAGCTCCTATGGCAGATGAACATGTTTTCCTCCAAGTATACTCAACAAACTATAACACCAGTGCTACCACTGATGAGCATGGCCTGGTAGAGTTCTCCATCAACACTACTGACATTGTGGATTCCTCCCTCCTGGTCAAAGTGAGTTTGGATGTGAGAACAAAGGAGAAGTCTTGGAAACAGCATTGCTGCTCAATAATTCTTACTTTAAGAAAAAAAAAAAGATTCATATTTGTAATTGCCTTAAATTTAGAGTGAATTATGAGACATTTTTGATAAACAATAAAAGTACTAGAAGAAGGACTAAAGAACTGACTGCCAAACCTTAAAGATGTCCTTTGAAATATTATATTCTTGATTATCATCTTCTTTCATTTTGGTTATATTCTATATTTCTCAAGTCACTATTTTCAAACAAACAATTATGTTTAACAGAATAGCTTTTGTTTTTTACGATTAAGGATATAAGCGTTCTCAAATAGCCCCAAATATTATGTCTATTTCTCCAGACAGCAGACATTTATTGCATAATTGAGTTGCTGGGCACTGTGCTAGTCCTTGTTATGAAAAGTAATCACAGCCCATGACTTTTGGACTTACATCACTGGTGGTAGAAATCTCCATGAAATATTGCAACATCTGTGAATATTATAGTAGAAATACAAACCAAGTACACTGAAGGTTGAGAGGAAGGACACAGAGAGTCATTTGATGAACAAAGAGGAAGATGAGAGGGCGTGTAGCTTAGAGGTAGAGCACTTGCCTAGAGTGTGCAGCCCTCAATACTGCAAGGAAGTAAACAAATGAACAAGCAAAAAACAAACAAACAACAAACACTCCACAACAAAAATATGAAAGATAAAACCCGAATTAGTATAAGAGCAAAAATACAATTGCCTCACAAGTAAGTTTTGGAAGACTGAAGGGTATAGAGATTCAGAAACTTACAAAGCCAGTCCATGGTGTCAGAGTAGTGGTTACATTCACCTATGCATTGATTTTGCTCTTTATTTATACAACTTTAGGAAGCTTCACTATTTAGAAACATCTGTTTGCTGAAGATCAACTCAACACTTTATCACAATTGTTTTCCTCAATGACATTTCCTAGCTCCTCTGGATTTGTTATATTTAGATAATAGTCTATGCAAAAAACATTATTCCCTTTTCTTCATACATAAGTATAAATCCTTTTCAGAAACATCTTTTGAAATTAAGAGAACTAGACATAATCTCATTTAGCAGTAAGGGATAGTTTTCTCCAATTTTCATTAAGAAGCCAAAAAATGTGTAACAAGATAACCAGGTAGACTTACGCCATTTAGTACAGGAGTTCTTTCTGATAGGCAGTCTACAACACAGTACTTCTTTTTGTTTTTGCAGGTGTACTACAAGGAGAAGCATCCTTGTTTTAAACACTATTGCATTCCAGAAGAATTCAAAGAAGTATTTTTTGCGTCTCACAGTGTTTTCTCCTTCAGCAAGAGCTTTGTTTACCTTGAGCCTGTCACTGGTGCCTTACCCTGTGGCCAAACGCATACAGTTCATGTCCATTATATTCTGAATGAAAAGTTCTCGGGAGAGCTGAGGGAGATGGTCTTCTATTACCTGGTGAGTTCTTCCTCCAAGTTGAGAAATTGAATTGAACTGTGAGACCAAAAATATTGAAATCCTTTGATTTCTTAATCATCTCTCTCTTGACCCTTTGACTTCTCATTGCACTGGGTATTGCTGTTTGAGCTTCAACACTGAGTATAGATGGGAGAAAGGTCTGTGAAGTGGGCAGATAAACTGAGAAAATGCTTTTTAATTTAGATCATGGCCAAGGGCAGCATCATACAAACTGGAACTCATGCTTTCCTCGTGGAACCAGGAGAATGTGAGTGTTTTGAACCTATCAATATGACTCTGGCTGTACCCCATACACACTCAGCAAGGGTTGCTCCACAACTGACCAAAATAGGGATGTCGGTTGCTTCCTGTGTGTCACCATGAAACAATCTGTCTCCCAATGGATGTTTTCACTCGTATCATTAACTCATTTTGAGAGTTGTGGAGTCTCAGACTGTCAAACTAAACATTATCCAACACCATTAAATATACATTTTTGGTGCTGTAATACAAAATTATAAAATATTCTTATATGTACCTTAAGTGAGTAATTCATTTCACTTATTCAAATACAGACCAAGAACTTCACCAAAAAGGCAAAATGTATGTTTTTTCTTTGTCCAATAATATCTAAATATTGTCTGCCTTATCCTTTGGTCATTCTAGTGACATTAATATTTGAATGATTAATAAAATGAGTGGAAGCCTAAGAGTGGAGCTCAATTCTTGCTTAGGTTCTACAAGACCCTGTATTCGATCCCCAGACTGAAAAAAGAAGGAAAGAAAGAGAAATCACAGAGCCCTTTAGAGATTTACTAATATCTTTGATCTTAGTAATGATAAGGGAGATTTCTATAGCTGCATAATTTTCTCTTACAAAATGTGAGTTTTGTGAACATTTGGTTCAAACAAGGAGTTTTAAAGAAAAGCATGTTTATTTCTAAGCGTTGACACTTCACTGCAATCACCTGTTATTTGCAGTCCCATCACCGAGTTTCATCAGGGCCTGGTCATCATCTCCATTGTTGTTCCTCTTCTCTAAGTTACAAATGTAATGTCAGTTGATATCACTTTATTGTAATAAGAGCTAACTAATGTATTTAGCCTTGCTAAAGTATAAAAGACATAAGAGATTGTTATATGATTATACAGAAGGGGGCAATGATGTGGATGCATTTTTCTGCAGCTAAGTTTTTTTAGAGAAAGATAACCTGCGCTACTGTTTCATACCCTCACCAGACCATTAATATGCAGACCACTAGCCCCTGTATACTCATAGGAATATCTTCAGTGTGAGGCTGTAGTTCAGCCTTCCGGGTTTCCTTCCACTATCTGGGTCATGACTCTCTTCCCTTCCCTTCTGTGCCACAGTGAAAGGTCGCTTTGCCTTGTCCATCCCTGTGGAGTCATACATGGCTCCTATCACTCAAATGCTCATCTATGCCATTCTACCTGATGGGGAAGTGATTGCGGATTCTTCAAAATTCAATTTTGAAAACTGTCTTCTCAGCAAGGTTGGTAATTGATTTTCAAAATATCAGTGACAAAAACTTTTAAAAACAACACAAACAGGAGTTTAAGAAGGACATAAATTACTTTACAGATAAAGAATAGAGGTCTCAATAGTAGCTCATTGAAAGCCATACAAATTTTATGGCAGGACCAAAACTAAGATCTAGGTTTCCCAACACTTTGTTTAACACACTTTTATCCCATTCTGTCTTCTTTATTATTTTTGTATGTGTTTGATAATAATATTTAAGGTAAAATATCTGCTCATCAAATTCTTAAGGGTACAATATAGTATTGTTAAATATGTGGTGTACAGTAGATCTCTAGGACTTACTAATCTTGTATAATTGCAACTTTGTATCCTTTCATTATTGTCTTTCCTTTCTCCCCCTTCCCTAACCTCAACCAACCACAGTTCTACCTCCTTCCTACTGGCCCACTTGAATCACAGTCTGCTGTGTATTCTCAATACAACCCAGTCTAGAGCCACCTCAAATGAAATGTGGAATATAGACACAGATGATAGATGGTAGAGAGAAAGAGAGAGAGAAAGAAGGAAAGATATCCATAATTAGAATCGCTGACATTTTACTTGGAAAAATGCAACAAGTATATAAATGGTCCTTAAAAATAATGAACTGGGTATCTTCCCAGAAGAATTAAAAACATCATACCACAGTAATATATGTGCACCCATGTTTATAACAGCACAATTTGTAATACCTAGATCTTGGAAACAACTTATAAACCAAGGAAAGGATAAAAAGATATGGTCTTTTTATGCAGTAGAGTACTACTCAGCCATAAAGAAGGATAAACTTGAGACTTTTATAGGTAAATGGATGCAATTCAAGACCATGCTCATAAGTGACATAAACTAGACTCATGTGCTTAAACATTGTATTGTCTCTCTAGCATGAGAAGCTGAAAGAGTAAACAAAATCCAAATTGTACAATAGATATTGTAAAATGGGAAGAAACTGTTCAAAAGGAAAGAGAAACTGGGAAGGGGGAAAGGAGAAAAGAAGGAAGGGAAAAGCCATATATATATATATATAAAAGATAAGATCATTATACTACTAATTTCTCTTAGTTCATCGAAAGGAAAGGTTTGTGCTAATATTGTTTGGACAGTTAAGTGCCTATGTCTTGTACTATGAGTAATTTAAGGATAACAATGTGCAGTGTATTAACCCTTGTTACGCTCTTATTATCTTGTTTTGAAATTTTAATTTTTTTTCTTTAAAATAAAATAAAATAAATAGTGAACAAGAATATCCATCATTCCCAGTGGTCATTTGTTGCATTGGAATATGACTATCCCAAGTACCAATTGCTCAATAAACCTGGATGAAAGAAAGGAAACAAAAATCATCAGGACTAACTCTTTGTGGATCATAATTTAGTAATATAAATGGATCATAATTTAGCAATATGAATAGATCTATTTTAGCAAAACAAACTGCATATTGAATATGTGAATGACTCAAAACTGGGGTGCTCTTTAGGTCTGCAGTACCGAGTAGTATGAAGCTTATGATTTCTCTTTCTCACAGGTGGGTTTGAGCTTCAGCTCAGCACAAAGTCTCCCGGCCTCACAAGCTCACCTGCAAGTCACAGCTGCTTCTCAGTCTCTCTGTGCCTTACAAGCTGTAGACCAAAATGTGCTGCTTATGAGGCCAGAGGCCGAGCTCTCCCCTTCCTGGGTGAGTTCCCCTCCATCTCTGAGTAGGAAGTGCTGCAGGAGGGGCACAGAGCAGGGAGGAACTCCCTGTTTGGAAAAGAGAGTGATAATTCAGAATGATTTATGTTAGTTTGAAGATTAAGAATTGTCAAAATTCTTTAATATATATTATCATATTTAATGGTCATGCCATTACAAAGTGATATCTTCATTACCAGATATAAAAGTATAATTCAGAAGAATTTATCAATGCATTGTGCTCAAAATAAAACAGAAATTAAAACAAGCAGTAAATTTCAGGGCTTGTATCTGAATTCCAATATTGCCCATTTGCCTATAATTTATTTATTTATTTGTTTATTTATTTATGTATTTTTGGGACCAGGGATCAAAATCATGACCTTGCACTTGACAAGCAGGTGCTTACACTGCTGAGCTAAATCCCCAGCCATGTCTTTAATTTATTATACCATCTTTTGCCCCTATTTTCCTTTGATTTCTATTTTCTGGAAGATTTACTTTTTAATATTCTTAGAGAATGTGGTTTAAATTAGCTTGATCTCATTCCTAATTTTGAAAGCTATATATTGTTTTCTAATTATTTTATTTTTTATGTCTTGTTCTAGTTTCATGGATGTGATATTTTCTTTGCCTAGGAGAGTTTTATAGGATTTTATGTTGTGATTTGGTTTTTCTTTTGGAGTTTTCTTTTGCTTTTGATTTGCTGATATTTCCTAATTTTTCTCTGTTTACTTGTTTTGGTCTTTGTCATTCATGTTGGAAATTCACTGATGATCTGTAGCTGTTTATTTATAGTTTAGACTGAAGCAGTAAATGTTGATCATTGATCTTACGGTCTGGTTTTGAGAGTAATGCTTGTCACATGATGGGCCATATAGTTGATTTGTAAGATGGCCAGCAAGAATTTTGAAAGGGAGCTGCTACAATACTAAAAGTGTTTGTGAAATGTGTTTTCCCCTGAGAGAGTCTGTTTCATCCCAAGAACAAGTTTTTGCTTGAGACACAGTCTGCTAGTATTCTCTAGGGAGGTGCATCAGTCATTTTTCATTTGGCTTCCTTCACACTGTATTTACCCGTCTTTACCCTTTGAAGGGACCCCAGGCCTCCAAATCCTGAAACTTTATGAGGCTTTTTGACAAATATACTTGCACCTCAGCAGTATCTCATGTAGCTTCATTATTCTTCCACTTGGCCAAATCATTTGCAATTCCTCTGTGTTTGAATTTCATGAATTGTATTTGGAGAATTAAATGTATGCTAATGTTACGAAAGATAGAGATTGTTTTTTCTTCTTTTTGCTTGTTTGGGAAGGTGGATATTTAAAGAAAAGAAAAAGCAGAGAATTCTTTAGTCAGATCTTTTCTAGTTATTTATACTTTGATTAATCCAGCTGTCATTATTTTTCAATAGTGAACTAAAAAGTGTGACCTTGATATTTTATATTTATTGGTTGACTGATACATTATAAATCTGCTATCTAACATAGATTTAATATATTTTACATTAATAGCATTATAAATATTATCATTCTCAAATGTGAGGTCCAGAATTTTAAATTTCTCTTGATGTTTATGTGATTCTTGGATGGGAAAATTTTCAGTTTATTTTTGAACATGGTAATCACCTTTTAGAGTGAAACATTATTCAAAACAAAGTATCTAGAAAATCACTAATAGATCATGAACACACTTAAGAAGTGATTTGTAATAGTGATCATACTGATTCTTTTTGATTAGTCCATTATCCAGGAAAGAGCAAGAGATTTCATCATTTGTTTTCTTGTCTTTTACAGATATATAATCTGCTAAGTATAAAGGACACTGACTTCATTCCACATTTAAGGTGGTGGACAAAAGACCCAGAAAATTGTAACAATAATGAAAATATAAATTTTGATGAAACCATATATTCATCATCACATGAAAATGACCAGGATGCTTTCAGATTCATAGAGGTAAATCCTATACTGTTAATAAATATTCTTCCCTGTGAATTATTTATGATTAACACAGTATGATATTGGTAATGAATTTCAAGAGTGAGGCTGCTGATGTAGCTCAGTGGCAGAGGAGTTACCCGTCATGAGCAAAACCCTGGGTTTGCGCTCCAATACCATGTAGAAAAAAAAAGAACCTTAGAAATTGCCCAATTTAGACTTTTTTTTCTGCTAAGGAAATAGACGTAGAGAGTGTCAGTGGCTTGCTTTATAACAGAGCTCTTTGTGCCACAGCCAAGAGCAGGACAAACATGATATTGGTAACGAATTTCAAGAGTGAGGCTGCTGATGTAGCTCAGTGGCAGAGGAGTTACCCGTCATGAGCAAAACCCTGGGTTTGCGCTCCAATACCATGTAGAAAAAAAAGAACCTTAGAAATTGCCCAATATAGATTTCTTTTTCTTTTTGACCATGAATCTGGTGTTTCTTTTAACATACTCTGGTTCTACAAAATTGGACTTTATATTATAGTACTCAGCTTTGCTGTGCTAGAGCACGAGTAACACAACTCAAAGAGATACTCTTTATGATTATGTAAAGTTATGTTACGGAGAGGTTTTCTAATATTTTTACATAATTTTAAACTTTTACATTTGATTGGATAATCATTGTCTTTTCAGAGCATGGGCTTAAATGCAGTCACTAACTTGAAGATCAGAGATCCTAACTTATGTCTTGACTACTCATCATTGCTACAAGCAGGTAAAATAATAAGTCAGCTTATTTTGCAATAGTGGAAATTGAATTAATTAACAAGGATGATGAAAATAAAATGGTGGATCAGTTATATTGTTCATATCAATGGGAAAGAAGCCAAGATTACATGGGTAAATTGGCAAATTAGTCACCCAAAGTTATCTGCACAGTAAGGGTCAAGGACAAGACTGGGGCCATTACTTTTTGTTGGTTAGACAATTCATCACCATTCAACAAGCAAAAACAGAACAAAAAAGACAATAAGTTAATGTATAATTATTAAAACATGTGTATAAAACATACAATAAATGAATAACTGTGAAGCATGAAAAAGCATCCTCTGGGGTATCATATGGAATGAAGAGAATTTTTGCAAGTGTATGGGAGGTAGAAATTGGTGAACAAAATCATTTGAAGTAAAGAAAAAATATCAAAAGAAATGTCAAATTACACTACAAAATGAATATAGTCAGTCTGTTTCCTAATTCTGTTTGAAATGTTTTGAAACTGTTAGTCTTGCTTCAGGCTATTTACTTTGAGCAGCTATGGTCAAACATTTCCCCTCTGGTCCTACTCATCCTTTCCTACATTCTCTAAAATATCATCTTTCAATTGATTATCTTCA
>RJWM01038832.1:0-16481 GCA_004363535.1 Dasyprocta punctata | reverse complement strand
CAAAGTCCCAGAAAAACAAGAAACATCAAAACTCAAAGCTAGTACAAGAAAGGAAATTATAAAGATCAGAGCAGAAATCAATGAAATGGAGGCTAAAAGAAATACAGGCAATCAATAAATTGAAGAGATGGCTTTTTGAAAAAATAAATAAAAAATATAAAGCCCCTAATCCAAGCTTACAAAAAGAAGAGGAAGAAGAAGAAGAAGGAGGAGGAGGAGGAGGAGGAGGAGGAGGAGGAGGAGGGAAAAAAGAAAGGAAAAGAAAAGAAAGAGAGAACCAAAATCAATGCAATTGGAAATGAAAACAGTGAAATCACAATGGACACTGCCAAATTCCAGAAGATTATTGGTAACTACTTCAGAAACCTGTATGCCAGTAAACTGGAGAATTCAGAAGAAATGGATAGATTCTTAGATACACATGAACTGCCAAAGCTGAACCAAGAAGACTTCAAATCCTGGAATAGTCCAATAATAGGCAGTGAAATTAAAATAGTAATAAACAACCTACCACTAACATAAGCCCAGGTATAGATGAATTCACTGCTGAATTCAGCTAAAATATGAGGCAAGATTTAAAACCAATACTTCTCAAGCTCTTTAATAAAGTTGAAAGGGATGGGGCACTCCCAAAATCATTCCTGGAAGCTGGCATTACCCTGATTTCATAACCAAACAAAGACTTATCCAAAAAGCAGAACGACGGGCCAATCTCTGAATAGGTACAAAAATCCTCAACAAGATACTGGCTATCTTAGTTACTTTTCTCACTGCTGGCACAAAATACTCAACACCCAAAGTTAAAGGATGAAAGGTTTATTTAGCTCACAGTTTGTAGAGAATTCAATCCATAATTGGCTGGCTCCAAAACAGGGTGGCTCACGGCAGAGGGGAAACAGTTTGTGGCAAAAGCAACAATAGAAAAGAGCAGAGAGGGAGTCAAGTCTCTTTCTGTCTTTAATCTTATCTAGATTGCCAGGATTAGCGTGGTGCCAATCCAATCAGTGGACCAATCCAGAAATCACCCACCCTTAATCCCAGCATTCCACTATGAATCGACCACACACACTAGACTCAGCCACCTCCGAAAAAACTGCATGACTGAACGAGGCTTTGGGGGACATCCAGACGCAAACCATAACACTGAAAAACAGAATGCAGCAAATCATCTAAAAGATGTTAAGCATATATACCTATTCCCTAAGATGAATGTAAGTATGTACACCTATTCCCTAAGATGAGTGTAAGCATTATCTATTGCAAAAAGATTCTAATAAAAAAATTAACAAAAAAAAGATACTTGGAGGGAGACTGAGAAAGAGAGCAAGAGAGTGCACATTCAATAGACTTTTATTATAATATTGCAGGTGTCCTATTTTATTATTAGTTATTGTCATTAATATCTTACTGTGACTAATTTATAAATTAAACTTGATCAGAGGTTTGTAAGTATATAAAAACATAATATATACTGGGTTTTATACTATTTGCGGTTTCAGGCATTCACCAGAGGGCTTAGAATGTATCCTCTGTTTATATTTGAGAGCGAGCAGGCTCCCCAAATTCTACTCACTCCTTTTTCTTGCCAAATGCCACTTTTTATGCAATGACATGCCCTTCCACTCTTGTTAGTCCTTCCTAACCCAGTACCAGGGTTCACATACTCCCCCTCATTCCCAAACCACCTCTAGCACACCCCATTCCACCTTCCCACAGCCAAGAAGCATCCTACCAGAGCAGATTCCTGAGTTGTTTTTATACCATGCCAGGCATTTACCAGCATTTCTGAGGACTTCCCAGGCTGTTAACTTGAAGAAAGGAATTTTTTCCCATTTTTATTTTTTAAAAAACTTGAGCTTAAAGAGAAAAACTATGGGCAAATTTTAAAGGATTGAGGAGGAAACAGGAGAAAGTAGAAAGAATATTTTCCCCTATTGTGCAAGGGAAAAGTGAGTACTTATCTTTCCAAAGCAGAGACGGAATAGTTGCTTGGCACCCTTAGCCTGGAAGGAAAGAAGGGATATTAACTGCAGGTATTTCAATCACCCATAGAGTCTGTGGTTCCTCTCTCTCATCACAATGAGGGTAGGACTTTCTGCATAAGCTGCAGAACGTAGTGAAGCACCCTATAGCTTTCCTATTGGGAACTCAGAAGGGTTTTCATTCCACATCGAAGCAGAAGACTCAGAAAAGCCAAGTGTAGGGCCCCATGATAATTCATCCTTCCTCTGAACTTCCAAGGCTGGCCAACTTCTCCATAGTCATACAGCATCTCTGAAGACAGGGAAAGCATTAAAGGACTTTGATCCAAATGAAGTTGACATGTAGTATTCAGATGCTCAGAGACCCCTGTGGGGTCCCAAAAGCCTCAGGTGGCTCTAGGTTGATCTGTGACCTGTGAGAGGGGTATCTGGAGTGTCTTGGTTGCTTTTCGCTCATTGCCGAGACAAAATACCTGATGCCCAAAATTAGGGAAGGAAAGGTTTATTCTTACAGTTTCTCAGGAGTTTCAGTCCATACTTAAGTTGGCTCCAAGATAGCATGGCATGGCAGGTCTGCCTTTCATGGCAGCCATGAGAAAAGGCGCACTGGCGAGAGAGAGAGGTGGAAGAGGAAGCGAACAAGAGGAAGACCTGCCTTCCCTTACGTTGTATGTCGGCTCCACCCCTGGGCGGGCACAGCACTCACATTGCCAGACAACAAACCAATAACAAACCAATGACTCAGCCCCATAAAAATTATATGAGGACTTGGGGGTACATAGCATACCCAATACATGGAGGTACAGCCTGCCTAGCTCTCTGACACACTAATCAGGGCCTTCTTCCATTATCCAGGGCTGTGTGTCCATCACAGCACATGAACGTGGTCAGAGAGAGGAAGGAGACTAAAGTCACCTGAGCATGTTCCATACACCAGGAGATTTATGCTGCCACTTTCCTGAATTCTCAGATTTGGGCAGACAAACACACAGGAACTGAAGATTTCAAGAACGACGTGTACAGTTCTCAACAGGTAAGAAGAAGCAGAGTCAGGATTTAAAGCCAGATCTATCTGATTCAAAATACCTGTTTTTCCCATTCCTCCACATAGTCTTCCTCTCTTTAGTTTTACATTAAACTAAGACCCCATTTACCTTTATAGACAACAATTACACAATCTCAGATTAAGTCTCAATAGAGTTACTGGCCCAAAATTTTCAATTAATGAGTATGTGAAGTGATGAATATGATAATTAGCTTAATTTAATTAGCCCCCAGTATAAGGACATATGAAAACATCATATTGTACCCCAAAATATATGCAATTATTTTATGCCAATTAAAAATAAAATTTATGTTTAAAAAATCATTTTCACATAAAAATCACACATATACAATTAAATTAAAATTATCAACCCTCCCATTGCTCAAAAATGGTACACATCCTGTGATTATCAATCTCTGGCTTTATTTCCTGGGCATGTGCAAAATGAACAAATAAGAGTGACCTCTAACTTGATCAAATATATTCTTCTCCCTCTACTCAGGCCTAAATTAGTTAAAGATCATTTCCTGAGACAGCAGCAATGCCCAAATCATGATAGACCTTTATGCATTCCAGTACTGTCTGTCATTCATCATTCTGGGGAACCAAAATAAATCTATCTATATAACTTTTTCATAAAACATAGAATCTGTTAAGTATAGAGTATAGAAGGACATTATTTTGAACTCATCTTCTGTACTAGGTCCCAACCAAGGAGTCACTTGGCTGGGTACCACGTGATCAAACTGAACAATGAAGTGTCCCAGGTTTAAACAAAATGCAAATAAACAAAATAAAACCAATGAATGAAAAGGGGTCCAATTTACTTGAAGTAGCATGAAAAAGAAGACACTGGCTTTAAATCTATAGGAATGAAACACTGAACTAATGTCTAATTTGTTGTTTCTGTGTTTCTCATTCCTTTCCTGCCTATAAACCCAACCTTTGCTCATCAGAATGAGCAATTCTAGAATTGAGGTGTTAACCTGATTCTAGAATTGAAAATAAAAGTCATTTAACATCTTTAACTGTTATTTAGTCTTTCTTTTGACAAATCATGGCAAATGGACTGAATTCTTTTCTTTTAAAAAACACTGTTTAAATATTCTCCCTTCATTCACCAAGTGAATAAACTCTCCTTGTTGCCAAGTGAAGGACACAAAGAAAAGAAGGAAGGAAGGAAGGAAGGAAGGAAGGAAGGATGGTTGGAAGGAAGGAAGGAAGAAAGTTAGGGAGGGAGGAAGGAAGGAAAGAAGGAAAGAAGGGAGGAAGGGGAAGAGGAGGGAAAGGGAGAGAAGCGGGCAGAGGAGGAGAGGGAGGGAGAAAAGAAAGAGGGAGAAGAAGGAAAAGAAGAAAGGAAGGAAAGAAGGAAGAAAGGGAAAGAGGGAAAAACTTCGATGTACAAGAGAGCAAGTAACTATTTGCCAATACCTACTTGGTCTGGGAAGCTATAGCAAGTGTTTGAGATGTGCTGTCTTGATGCTTTCTTTCCAAAGAGACATCTTGACTGGACCCAGATTCTGTTCTCACATTTCCACTGTGACCTTCCCAAAGGGCCTCTGGCTTATAAAGGAGACGCTGCGGTGGAGGAGGGGGTTGGATTCCAAATGGAGGGAACTCAGTGAGCTCTGGAATCTTTGTTCTCTTATCATTTCTTTTGCTGCTTATAGCCACCAGTACAATTAAGCAGCCTGATCTTTCTACTAAACTGATGGGCAAAATAAAACTGTCTGCAGACAAAGTGAAGTGTCAACTCTGAATATGTAATCAGAGTTCTGTTTCTGGGATAGGAAAAGTCAACCTCAAATGTTCTCTCCACCACACAGGCCTCCTGATGATTCTGGAGTGCTATTTCTGTGGCTGGTTCATCCTGGATTACCTATAGCTGAATGATCAACCCTGCATTCCCTGCCAATGAAATAAGTGGCTCCCACACAGTTACTAGCACAACACAAACTCACTTCCTAAGACAATGTGTGCTTCAGCTTCTCAAACTTCCCATAAAGACTCTCTTATGAGGCCTCTAACCAAGGACGGTCTACCTCCAACAGGTCCCCATATTGTTACCTGGCATATGGTTCACTCTGCAGTAATGATGAAAGTAAAAGTACTGCTGACACCAGCGAATAAGGGAGCTAGAGGGAGAAACATTTGGGTCCTCTTGATGCATCAGTACTTCGCAAACTGAAGACAATCAGTTAAAACTTAGGCTGGAAAACACATTAGCAGCCATGTATATGGCCATTAAGAATCTTAACCAGATGGAAGGCAGAAAAACCACAGCAGCAAAGCCCTCATTCTCCTCTCCCCTTTACTTAAGACAGTGAAGCTCACAAGCAATTGGAGTATATTTTGTGCAAACAATCCATGCCAGAGGCTTCAGGTATCTGTAATTAGTGGTTAAGAAGAGTTCTCCCAGATTTACAGAGTTTCCTGTAATGAGACCATTACTTTATACACTTATCCAATCTTGCATGAAGAGTTTCTTTACAGTTCGCTTTTTTTTTTTTTTTTACTTTCTATAAGTTTGTGCAGTGTAGTAGGCAAGGAGCTTATAGATGCAAAATTTGTACTCTGGTGAGAGATACCTAGAGACCAAAGAAAGCCCTAAAACTCAAGAGCTCTGGATTAAAATCTAGTACCTGCCATGTCTGTTTTCCTCTGTTAACTGGAGAGAAGAAAATTGATGTATTTCACAGGACTATTAAAAGGGTAAGGATATTTTGAGGTCAAAATCATACTACAGGCACAAATGACACGTGAAATCTATAAGGTTCATCTATTTGAGAAAGCCACAGTACCAAATGTAGATTTCTTTTGTTAATATTTGCTAAGCACATGCTATGGGTGGCCAGGAAGCGAAGTAGATGCAGGTGACATGACTATAAACAGAATAGAGTTCTTGCTCTTAAAGAGTTTGCATTCAAGTTATATGAAACAGAAAAGAAAGATTAATACAATACATATAATAATTTCATGCATAGGTAAGAACACTTGAAAACTACCAACAAGTAAGGGGCTAGACAGTGATGGAACAGGAAAGGCTGCTACTGTAGCTATTTTAGGCAGTGACCAGGTACCACCTTTCTAACAAGTTGGGCTGGGGATATACCTCAGTAGTAGAGCACTTGCCTAGCACACTCTAGGATCTGGGCTTGACTCTTAGTTCTGGAAAAACAATAGCAAAGTGGACATTTGGGCAGCATCTAAATGAAGTGAGGATGTGAGAGGTGTGTATATTTTAGGAAGGAGTATTTCAAGCGAAGGAAACAGCAAGAGACAAAGGTTCACATCCCTCAGTATCATAATCAGGAAAGAAACCTTGGGTCTGCCTCCAAGGAGAGGCTGAAAAAGGAGGACCAGGGCAAATCCAGTTTCACAGTCTGAGCAGCAGCAAGATAAAGATGTGGGAGGTCTGGCTACATTCCTTCTACCCCATCAGTGTCGTGGTCTGAATGTTAGTGTACCCCCAAAATTCACATGATGAATTACCAATCCCTGAGATAATGGTATTAAGAGGTGGAATGTTTGGGAGGTGACAAAATCATGAGGGTTGAGCCCTCATGAATGGGGCTAGTGCCTCTATAAAACAGCTTGTTTGCACCTTCCTGTGAGGACACAGCGAGAGGTTAACATCCTGAGAGGGCTGAATCTGCTGGGGCCTCGGACTTAGACTTCCCAGCCTCCAGAACTGTGAGAAATAGTTTCTGTTGTTTATACGTCCACTTAACCCAAGTCTATGGTATATTTTCCTAGCAGCCCAAGCCATTTAAGACATCTGAAAACCTGAGACAGAGTTAAGAGCTAAATTGTAGCCGTCTTTCACGGTTTTCTGGCCCTTATCCTCTTTTGGTAAGATTCCTCTACTTTCTTCTATAAAATGAGGGTTGAATTATGTGTGTATGTCAGAAAACTTCAGAAGTGGTCTTTTTTATACAAAGCAACAGCATTTTCCAGCTACACCAACCTTGAGTAGCAAGCAAACAAACCACGCCCAGATCCTTGCACTTCACACACCAGGTGCCCACTCTGCTCTCACAAAATAGTATTTCTTGCTAAAGCTTTAGCTAAATTACAAGCCATTTTAGGGTCTGAATATACCCTGTTGTAATGTATACATTACACTTAGTCATAAAATGTTTTGAGGTTTCTTGGTTTGGGAATAAGTATAAAATTACAGTCTATTATTATCATAAATTTCTTTTCATTACTGTTATATTTCTTAGCTCTAGCCAGAATACTTCATACTCTGCTGACTGTTTACAACCTACAGATATAAAGAGATGGTCCCTGGGTTCCTCACATCATCATTTACCGAGCTTTACCTATTCAGCTCTTTTAATCTTTCTTTATAAATCAACTTGTCCTTCTTCATCATTCTCGTTGCTTTTCCCAAAACACTCAGGCCATTTGTCTGTACCTGGTTGTAATTAGGTGCTTTGAGCTTAGCACAGCCTTCCAGGTGGGGTCTCAGCAGAGTTGTCTATTGCTCCAAGTGTTGCTGAGTAGATCCATTTCCATGTCCTTCAGGGGCCACATTTCACTCAAGGCAGAGCCAGGCTGACAAGAGTGCAAAGGAGGACAACAGAAATTTCCCAGACTCAGCAAATGGCACTTAGGAGGAAGACACAAAGCAGGGCCATGTCCTGCTTGCAGCCCAGAATGGTCAGAGGAAAAGATGCCATGAAGAATGCAGGGATTAATTTTTTCTTCCCTCATCAGTGACAATGAGAGAACAGGTCTTATGCCATGGAAGAGACGTTTTGTCTTAAGTGTTATGAAAACCTGCCTGGGTTGAACTTTCTAAGATTTTTGGCCTGGAAGTCACTAGAAGATTCCTTTATAAGTGACAGACATAGTAGACCTTCTCATCCCAGGGCATTCTGAAGCCCAAACCCAGAAATTTGCTCATTCTTTCCCACATTTTCTCGCATGCTTCTTCTTCTCTTTCTGAAGTCACAGAGAGACACACTTTCTTAGAGTAGTAGTCACCTTTCCGTTGTTAGGACCAAATACCTGATATACCTAACTTAAAGGAGGAAATATTTATAGGCACATAGTTTCACAAGTTTCACTCCATGGTCTGCTGGCTCCAAGGCAGAAAGATCATGATGGAGAAAATCTGTCACTTTATGGAAGCCAAGAAAGAAAGAGCCAGAGAGAGAAGAAAGGGAACAGGATACACTCTTCAGAGGTACAACCCCAGTGACCTACTTCCTCCAACTGGGTGCCACCTTCTAAAAACCCATTCAGCTATGAACTCATGAATGACTTAATCAATTGATGAGGACAAAGAATGGTCCATTAGTGCCCTAACGATTCAGTTATATTTCTAAGTCTCACCTCTGAACATTGCTGCATTGGAGATCAAGCCCTCAATACAAGACTATTTGGGGGAAATTAGATATTCAAACCATATCATCTAGCTATCATCCACAGTGACCTAGAATTAATTCAGTTTCTCACGAGCAGGTTTATAGAAGAGGAAAAAAAACCACACCAGCAGCTAGCTTGCATGGGTTTACATGAACTGGTCGTACCTCTTTAACCATTTTATTAGCTCAGATTTTGCTCTAGTTGGATGTCCACTCCAGCCTCATACATAGCATTTGTCACAGAGTATGTCACTCATACCTAGGAGACCCCAAAACAGTAGGGTTAGCATGTTTATAAAGCAGAGTACCCTGAGCTTGTTGCCTACTTCTCCTACCAGTTTTTTTTTTTTCATTTACTTAACAATCTTGAACCTCAGTTTCCTCATATGACATCTCATTAGGGTTTAGTCAAAAATAGGTGAGAAGGGCATAAGCAAAGCCCCTGATATGGAACCATCATTTTTATAATGTTAATTCTACTCTCCTGTAGGGAAAACCAATAATGGCAGCTGACTGTAGTAGACTTCACAATCTCTCATGCTTACAAAATTTCTGTAATCATTTCTATGTAGGGAAGTCTCGGATTTGGTGAAAAAAATTCAAAGAATGCGGTTAGTTTAATCCATTAGCAAGACAGCAGAGAAGTTCATAACCTAGCTTTGATCTGCAATTTGGAGGAAAAAGTTTCCAAATACTTGAGGGATCATTTCTCCCCCTTGATATGATGTTAGAATTTAACTCCCATTAACCATAACAGGCATAATGAGTTGGCAGCCAGGGGAAACATACCCTCTAGTGCTTAATGAACACAAAATAAAACATTTCCTTTTATCTTCAACAGCTACCAGAGTAATTTGAATAATGATATTCATATTCATGATGCATAAGACCCTTCCATCAGCTCAGCATTGTCACTAAGTCTTCCATGGAATGCCAATAAGTATGAGGGAATCATTTTAATGATGTTGAGGTATGCAAGAAGAAACACGGAACACCAGGCCAATGAGGCCCACATAAGATAAAGGACATTTCACAGCAGCTGTATCTTTCCCCTTGAACCAATGAAATTAGGTGCCCCTGTAGTGATAAACTTCAAAGAGAGCACAAATCACCTTGAGCAGAGCGGGGACCCTACCAAACCTGACTGGTTGACAATGAATAGGGATAGGTTGGGAGGCTTTAGGCTATACTCTAGTCCCAAAATAAACATGAGAAAATTTCAACAATGGAGCCATGTTTCTCATTATATCTATGAGTTATTTGAGGCAAAAGACTATAGCTTATGAACCTTTCTTTTTCTACCCTTTAGCACAGAGCTTGGTGCGTGGATGACAAGCAGTTATGAAGCATTCATTCACCTGGGCTAGGATCTGGGTGAAGTCTTTTTTATTATATCATCTTCTTCATCCACAAGTCTTTGAGGGAGGGAGTGGTGGTTTTACTATTCTCTTTTTATGGGTTAAGAATCTGAGTTGGTTCAGAGATTTCTAAAACCTTGCCTGAGTTCTAGTAAATGTCAAAGCTAAGACTTGAATCTATGTCTGTCTGGTGCCATAACTAATAATTTTATGCTCAATAAAATGTTTACTCAACAGCACTAGCCTCAAGATGGGGTCATCATTGGCAAAGGCAGTGTGATGTTTACACACATCTGTGGGAACAGAGAGCAATATAGTGAAAAAATAATTCTAGAGGAAGTATACATGGTTTCACTGCAGGAACTGGCAATCTCTGAAGATAGTAAATATTTTGGTTTTTTTTTTTTTTCAAGTACTCAACTCTGTTGCTATAGTACAAAATTCACCCATGGACAAATGTATGTAAAGGGATATGACTGAAGTACAATAAAATCTTACAAACAAAGACAGGTAGTGAGAGAATGTTCCCATTCCCTTTCCTCATAATTTTCCAGCCCCTGCTCTACAGTGTCTTGCCTACAAAAATCAGTGACTACACTAAGTTGGAGAATAGGTAGATTCCCAAAGAATACAGTGCAGAGTTTGACTCCACATGAATCAGTATTTGAGAAGGAAACAGATGACACCCTCAAAAAGTTACTGAAAGAAAATTTTATGAAGGAACTTTCTATAAAGATGTATACAGGGTTAACCAAAAAGGACAGTGAAACATCCAGGTGCTAACAAAACTAGGGAGCAGCTACTAGCCCTGGCCTGAAGAAACAATAGGTAAGAATATATTACTGGCATGAGTTACATTGATGGAAGAGGAACTTGTGTCAGGAATTATGGTTGGAGACGGAGAGATGTAGCCATTTCCAGACCATGACCCATGGTTCAAGAAGCAGGGTGAATAAAGACCCCAAGTTCTTTCTTTCTCTTTCTGCCCTCTGATCTCCTGGCTGGTACCTTCTCTTTACCAAACTCAACTAGAAGCCAGGGAGCAAGAGGACCCAGTTATGTAGCCCATAGAGTGGGACTGCAAGGTAGGCAAGAGTGGAAAAAGAATCTGGAGAGACAAGACAGGGCAATTTGTACAGTTTTCTATGATGAAATGAAGTGGTGCCATTCCACTGAGCTACTGACTGGTTTTTATAAATAGCTAATGTTTTCAATCTTTCATCATCTTTTTTGGACCAAGAAGCTAGAAGAGGACCATTTTTCTGGACAAACTAGTACCATTCCTACAGAGTTACTCTTTTCATATAGTGTTTTCACAGTTCCTTGTCCCATTTTGCTGAAAAAGCACCTCATACACAGTTGCCTAACTGCCTCCTGTCTCATTTGTTGAGTGAGACTTGCAGTGATGCCAATAAATATATTCTATCAATTTGCACTGTCAAAATGTCAGACATATAGAATTAACAATTAGATATTAATGTGCAATGTAAGGACAATAGGTAATAAAACTACTGCACATATTACATTATGTTGTATACTTTTTTTTTTTTTTTTTGCGGCACCGGGGCTCATACTCACAAACTCACGCTTGCCAGACAGGTGCTTAAGCCACTGAGCCAAACTCCCAGCCCTAGTTTTTTGAGGCAGGGTCACACTGTGTAGCTCAGGCCAATCTTGCACTCATGCTGTAGCATAAGCCAGCCTTGAACTTACAACGCTTCTCCTACCTCAGCCTCCCGAGTGCTGGGATTAAAGGCGTGTGCCACCAGACCCAGCTTATGTTGTATACTTTAAATATACAAATAATATTGATTTTTTTAAAAAAAAATCTGCACTAATACAGACACCACTAATCATGTGTAACTATTAAGTACTTGAAATATTGCTAACATGACTGAAGAACTGAATTTTTTCATTTTATTTAACTTTCAATACTTTAAATATAAATAACCTCATGGGGCTAGTGGCTTCCAACTCACAAATTTCTCATTTTTTCAGTTTATTTTTTGGAGTCAGTCTTGCTATGTAGTGAGTTTTTAAATTTATTTTATTTTTAATTGATAAAGCAATTGTATCTATTAATGGAATGTAGTGTAACACTCCTATAATGTATACAATATGTAAAGATCAAATCAAGGTACAGTAATTGATACATCAATCACTTACAAAATTTTTCACATTTTTGTAATTAGCATATAAAAAAGATACTATTTTATCAATTCTGAAATGTACAATACATTATTAATAACTGGTCATTATGTAGTGCAACAGGGCACTAAAACTTATTTTTCCAGTCTAACTGGAATTTCGTACACTTTGACCAACCAATTTCCTTTCTTTACCCTTTTTTGTCCCCTATGGCCTCTGCAAAACCTACTATCTACGAAAAGTTTCTTTTTGATAAAATCTCAGACCATGTTGATGCTTATGGGAAACAGAGTTGATATTAATTCTGAGTCGTTTTAATTTGCCTTCATTAGTCCTTCCCGTAAGAACAGCAAAGGTGAATGGAGTGGGTTTGCCCAAGTACCTTTCAGCTTCCCCATTCTGAGTACACTATAAAAAGGGCTCAGGAACCACCCACTCGTACAACAATACGTGATGCAATGCCCAGCAACTAGAGCAATCAAGGAAAACGGGTTGCAAACACTGCGGGATGGGACAGGGGGTGGGGGCGGGACTGTTGATATGTCATCAGAAATTTTGGAAAACTCTTTGCACAGGAACAAGTTTTCCTGCATTAATGAAGTGAGCAAAAACACATCTCTTCTGCCTTGATATTCCTCACCCACTCATTACTGCTCACAAAGTTATTCGTTCCTTATAAACCATCTGCTGTGGGTGGGAAAAACTAGGGGAATCTGAAGGCCTCCAGATGAAATCTGATGGTACCCAGATGATATTTGTTACTGGATGAGCTGTGTGCTGACTGTTAGGCTAAACCGAGGTTCAACTAAAGTCACTGAGGCAGGCAAAATTCAAGCAACATGCGAGGACTTTATTGCCAACTGGGTGCAGTTGGGCCAAGGGCAAAAAGACCTTTGGCACCAAGCAAGGAGTGAGGGCATGTTTTTATAGGGGAGTTTAGGTAGGGGAGGGAGGTACAAAATTTTGGGTCGCTGAGTAGAAGGTCCAGAGCTAGGTGATAGACAGGGTTGGGTACAGGCGGTGCTGGCAGGCATAGCATGTCTCTTGTGGTTTTTCGTGGAACCCCAGGTTGAGCTGTGTGGGGACAGCTGCCTGCTTCCTGTTGAACACCATGCCCCACTAGCTGTGAATAACAGATCTGTTTGGGGGAGTTTTTTTCCTTCTAGTTGAGTGGGGTTCTAGTTCAGAGACCTGACACTGACCCTTGTGAAGTCATGCTCTGGGCACCAGGCTATCACTTGAAAAGCTCAAGATTCAGTTTTCTCCCCTGTCTGTCAGAATTTATTGAAATACTATCCATGCAAAAATGAGAAACTACTGCAAGAGAAACTACTTGACACAAAAAACTGTGGACATATAGACTATAGCTCTGCAAGAGAAATGAACCCAGGCAGAATGAACTCCAGGACATGATTAATAGCAGGAAACACCATGTATGGCAAGTCAGGGTGTGTGGTCCAGATCCCAGCTCAGTTACGGGCTGCTCACAAGCATGTTATTTAAGAGCTCTGAGTTTGATTTCCTTATCTAGGTCTGTAAAAGGAAAATAAAATAATAAAAACTACCCCATAGGGCTATAACAAAGTAATACATAAGATACCATAATGCAAAACGTCTGGCAAAATGCCTGGCACAGTACAGCTATTCAACACATGTCAGTTATCTTAAAGAACACTCACATGTAACCGATGAATGTGTTCACTTGGCAGGTATGAGTTGAGTACTACTATGTAGGAGACACTCTTTTAGGCACCGGAGGTACACACAAAGTCTCCCACCTCCTGGAGTTTACTACTGACCGGAAGAGACAAACAATAAAAATTAAATATGTAAAAAGATAAACATCCTACTAGGTAATGTGAAATTATGAAGAAAAAAGCAGGGTAAAGTCAGATAAAATGTGTGGAGTGCTCTTTTAGATACAGTGGTCAAGAAAGGTCTATCTGAGAGGATAGTGTGTAATCGGAACTAAATAAAAGGAAGGAAGCTATGGGTACACCTAAGAGAAGGGTACTCCAGACACAAAGTCCCTGGAACAGAGATGAGTCCAGTATGTTGCAGGAACAGGAAGGAGCTCCCTGTGGCTGGAGAGCAGGCTGCATGGGGAGGAGTAGAAGATGAGCAAGAAAGAGAGGTACAAAGGGCCACGTCACAAGCTAGCATATTCTGAGAAATCTCGATGGCTTCATGTATGTTTATCTTGTCTCTCTGAGAAAGCGGAAAGTGTCATGGGTCCATGTAGTAGAGTAATTATGACTGTCATCTCTAAAATCAGATGGATCTTTAACAAAGGGCTAAACACATACACTGGAGGAAAGATAGCTTCTTTAATTAATCGTTCTGGAAAAACTAGCTATCCACATGCACAATATTGAATCTAGACCCATATTTTTCACCAAACTAAAATCAGAATGGATCAAAGAACTAAATGTAAAAACAGAAAACAATCTGCTGGAAGATAAATAGTTAAAGCTCCCACAGGCAAGGACTTTTCAAACAGAACCCCAGTTGCACGGGAAATAGTACCAAGAATTCATGAGTGGAATCATAGCAAATTAAAAGGCTTCTGCACAGTAAAAGAAACAACTAATACTGTGAAAAGACAACCTACAGAATGGGAAAAACTTTTCACCAGGTATTCTTTAGACAGAGGACTAACATCTAGAATGTATGTAGAACTCAAAAAAAAAAATAGATCCCTCCCATAAGAGACCCAATAAAAATGTGTAAGCAAAATGAATAGACACTCCGTAAAAGAAGTACAAACGGCCAATAAGCATATGCAGAAATTCTCAACATTGTTGGCCATCAGAGAAATGCAAATTAAAACAACACTGAGATTCTACCTTACCCCAGTAAGAATGCCCATCATCAAAAAATCAAATAATAACAAATGTTGGCAAGTCTATGAGGGAAAAGAGTCTTTTACATTGTTGGTGGGAATGAAAAATAATATAACTACTATGGAAATGCATAAGGAGATTCCTCAAAAAAATTAAAACTAGAAATTTCACTTGACCCAGCTATTCCTTCTTTAGGTATCTTCCCAAAAGATTTAAAGACATCATACACGTATATGCCCACAATAAGCAACACAGTTCATAATAGCTGGATCTTGGAAGCAGTCTACATGTCCATCAACAGATGAATGGATAAAGAAAATGTGATCTTTATGCACAATGGAGTGTTACTCTGCCATAAAGAAAGATAAACTTAACTCATTTGTAGAAAAATGGGTGAGACCTTGAGACCAGATGTTAAGTGAAATGAATCAGATACACAAGCTTAACTATCACATAGTTTCTCTTATATGAGCAATCCAAAATATAAAGAGCAAAATAAAACATAGGCAATATGAATAAGGGAGATAAATGTTTTTCATATAGGAAGAGGATTAAGAAATGGAGAGAGGAAAAGGTATGGGAGGAAAAGGAAATCTTTAAAAATTAATATGTGTTACAAAAATGTACCAACTTCCAACAAGGAAGGTAAACATTATACACTGCAAGCATGTACTAGTAAAAAAAAAATCACACAGATCTGGGGTGTTAGCTAAGTTCACAACAGATACTACTTTGAAAAACCTCTTGATCTCTCCAAGTCTCGATTTTCTCCTCTGTAAAATAAATATAGTAATATTGTGTATCTCGCTGAATTTTTACAAAGATAATTGACTTAAATTAAGTAAAACTGAATGAAATGTCTGGAATTGCCTAAACGTATACATTGGCTGTTACATTAAAGATAACAGAAACATGCTCTGAACTTTTCTTTTGCCTATTGTCTTAGTGACTTTCCTTGTTGCTGAGACAGAATACCCATATGTTGGAGAAGATGTTTACTTTGGCTCACAGTTGGTAGAGGTTTCAGTCCATAGTTGGCTGATTCCAAAGTAGGGTAGCATGGCAGATGGGCACTGCAGAGAAGAAACAGGTCATACGGGGAGGGAAGCAGAACAGCATCAAGGGAAGGAGAGAGACACACCCTTCCAGGCCACACACACAGTGACCCACTTCCCTCATCCAGGCTTCACCTCCCAACATCAAATTTAGCTATGAACTCATCCACTGTTGAGTATCACACCCCGATAGTCTAATCATCTCACCTCCCAAAGTCCCATCTGTGAGCACATGCGGCTTTTGCAGAATATCTAGATATAAATCCTAATACCTATCAATAAATACCTAATAAGTTCTTACCATACAAAAGCATCATGACCTATAATCGCATATGCCTCAGCATTGTGTTGACTACAAAGTAGATTCTTAAGGAATTTTTGCAGACTGAAACAGCAGTAATTTTTTAACCTAATGATCAGCTGATTGACAAATAAATTCAGAACACAAGAGCTAGGAGAAAAACAAAATATGTCTTTGAATTCCCAAGCTACCTGTCAGAAAGATTACACACTAAGTCTATAAACCTGAAATATGAAAAACCTTTCTTTCCTTACTCATTGTAATCCCAATCTTACATGCTTGGTCAGGTTTCTCAAGCTGCAACGGGTTACAAGGGGACAGTGACCAAAGGTCACTCAACATAAAAGCAGTAACAGCGTGGATAAACAGAAAAA
>RJWM01038831.1:0-16515 GCA_004363535.1 Dasyprocta punctata | reverse complement strand
ACCAATTCGACAAAAGTAATTATGCTGTAACATAAAAATCTTCAAAATTAGTAGTTCCTAAAATTCAGAAACTAATACAAGTCTTTAAAGCCAAGACTTGTTTATCTATACTGTTATACTTTAGTAATCATATTTCTTCCCTCTTTTATCTGTGGTAGCTATATTTTGAACAAATACTTGCAGGTACATAAATCCTTTAAATGTATTATAACAATAAAAGTTTAGTGCATAAAAACAAATGAGAGAAATTAGATGAGTATATTTGGTGAGTTTTGCTGTTAACCATTGTTACTATGTGAACTGGACACTGAGTGACTGATGTAGAACTGAATATACAGTGTGCCCTGAATTACTTAGAGCAAGACAGTCCTCATGTCTAGTTTTCAAATAGTCTAGTGTTCATAGGGATTTAAACAGAAGAACATGATGTAAACTGTGTAAACGGATATAATTTATTAAATATTATAGAAATAGGAGTATCTTGCTGCATCTGTCAAAGTCAGAGGATGCAAGTGAAGTTCTGAGGAAAAGCCAGGCTTGGTGACTTAGAGGAATTACCAGGGCAAGAGAAAACATATTCTAGGCTGAGGGAAAAATGCTTTGCTGGGGAAACTGGGGACAACAGTCCAATACATCTTCCACAGGCCCAAAAAACAGTTGCATGGCTACAGATAATATCTGAACCTTGTTTCATGCAGTAATTTCTCAGATGGTTGTCTTTTCTCCGTCTCTCATGTTAATACATATTTCTCCTTCAGAAATGGCAGTTCTGAGCATTGTTAAAGATTAAGTCTTGGCTAACAAAGGTAGTAAAATTAGTTTCTTCTGTTGTAGATATAGGGCAAGTTAGGTTATTTAGGAAACTCAAATAGTATAATATCAAAATGTATATAGCCTTTTTTTCAGAACAGTTTCAAAATGGGTATCTTGTATCACAGAGCATGAACAGTGAAGCATACAATAAGATTTTTACTATGTAAAGGTATTTAGATAGACTATCCAAATGTCTTATATGCTTATCATTTGCCAGACAATACTGACTTATAGGATCCCCAGACCAAACCTATGAGGTTTGTTTTTCAGTTTTCACCTGAGGATACTACATGCATTTTAACTTGCTTGAGTTAATTCAGGTAGTAAGCTGCAAAGCTGGGACTTGGGCCCAGGTTCTCTGATTCAACACCTTCCAGCTAACCCTTGCTATATATTGCTTCTCATGCCTGACATGTAATTAGGCAAATGTAGGTGATTTAAAAGGTTTCATCTACAAATTTTATAGTGATGGCTATTCATATCTTGTAATGAATTATTTTTCTATTTAGTATGCTAAGACAGACTCACAGAATTATTATTTGAACCTGAACAAAATGAGCAGTGAATCTTAACTCCATTTAATTAGCAGTGCTTTCTGCTTCATCTACCTTTTTGTTGGGTTTCATGATAATTTAAGTTTTGCATAAATATGTGCTAAATTTGCCATTAGCAAAATAAAAGCTTTCTTAGAAAATAGTCTGAACATGGAAAATAGCAGCGGGAAATGAAGGCAGAATTATATACTTATGTTCTATAGCTGCTTATTTTTTTGACATAATATTATGCTGGGAGTCTGTTTAGTTTTAGGGGAAATTGGGTTACCTCTCCCCTCATCTATAATTTACTCATTAATTTTATTAGTTTCCCACAGTAATGGGAAAAGACTTAGAATTTTTTCTTTCATTTTCCTGTTTTATAATGGCCTTTCTTGCGGAATTATCTGAGAATCCCTTAGATGTTAAAGTTCATGTGGTTCAGTCATCGCTCTGCTTGTCTATGTGTTCGTCTTCAAGCGAGTCCATTCTTGGCATGATTTTAAACTTTTATCATTATACTATCATCTGAACTGCAGTCTTTTGCCAGATTCAGTCCCATACTTATAGGTGTTGTCTGGCAGCTACACTGAATTTTCATATTCAGCAAGCTCAAAAGCATATTAATATTTTTCTCTTCCAAACTTGTGTTTGTGTTTGCATATTTTATCTCAGCTGCAGACACAGCTGTCAACCTGGCTGTTTCATTTTTTTTTTCCACCATAACTTCACTACCTTTGTAGTAAAGATTGACTCTTACCCAAAAGTAAGCCTGGCATTTGCCCTCAGCTCCAGGGAGGTGATCACTGAGTCCTTGAAATGTACTAGGTAAGAGTGTCTTTTTTACCTGGAGACTTAGCCCATACCTCATGGTCTAACAATGTGATTTACACTGACTGGGGCCTATCAACTGCAGTTATCAACTGCTCAACCTTCAGAGAAGCTGGACACTAATAGTGTGCTGTGTGGGCAGTCACATATATCCATGTGACTGCTCCTCAATAAAAACTCAACACCACGACTTTGGTGAGCATCTCCGGTTGGCGGTACTCCTATGCATACTGTCACCCATCACTGCCAGGAAAAGCTCATTCCTGCTAATGGTGGAGAGGACAGCTGGCAGCTCCATGCTTTGAATTTTTGTGGACTCTACAGATTTTTTTTCAAAGACTGATTTTAATCTGTGTGCTTTTGTTGAAATAAACCATACCGTAATAATGATTTTTAACACCTTTCCATGAGTTCTATGTATCCTTCTATTGAGTAATCAGATTTGAAAGTGGTCTTGTAAGCCTTGAAATTGTATTTGGTATCAGATGTGAGAGTAGTCTTTGTGTCTCCCTAACTGTATATGGCATTACCCACCATATACCACTACCCTTCCTTTATCAAAATCTGAAATAGCTATTAAAGACTATTGTTTCTACCTGAGAAATCTCTTATTTTGTATGTCCTTTTTAACTCTACTGCTACTGTTTATTTAGGGCTTCTTCATCTCTTATCTGGCGTATTTCAATAGCCATAGTCTCCCACTTCTGGTGTGTACATTGATTTCCTTATTTTAACCAACATTTTTATGGCACTTTGTGCTTGCAGTATTCTCATTATGGAAGTAACAGTTATCTTCTTCCTAAGGTAGAGCTGTGTACACTTACAGATAGGCAAGCTGAAGCACACAGGGATTAACTAATTTGCAGATAAACTGCTCCCATTTGGTAGAGGCTTGGGAGTGTGTTTTACTCTGTCATGTTGCTTCTTAGTGCTTCCATATTACATTGTGTCACTTCCTGTGTTCAGATCATCTTTGCTCCCTCACTATCTTACGGTAATTGCATTTGAATCAAAGATGATACCATGACTAAAGAGACACCTTCATGATTTTGGTACTGTGTATGCTGTTCCCTATACCAGAAATGCTGTTCTTCTTTCTCCTTTATACAATGATTATGAGTGTAGATTGAAATCCTACTTCAGCATCTTAGAGCACATGAACTAGGAAAGTTATTGAACATCTCTGCCTCACTGACCTCTTATGTAAAATGGGGAAAAATACATTATTTGAGGAGATAAAATGAATATTGACATAAGCTCTCAATATAAACATTATTTTTGTTATAATTATTCATCAAACTTTCCCACTTGTGTTTCCATTACATTTTATTTATACAGCTATTATAATTTCAAGATGTCATTGTTATAATTTACTAATTCTGGCATTTTTTCCCTGACAAAGAAGAACCAGTATTTTAATACTTGGGCAAGTCATTCATTTATTCACAATTTAAGCACAGTTTATGTCCTAGGCATTATGCTGTGCACTGTGGGTACAAAGGTAGATTATATGTATCCTGTCCTCAAATATACATGATGGAGGATTAATTGGAAAGCTGTAGTACTTTGGAAGTTTTACGTATACTTCTTTGAAAATAAATGAAGAAACAAATGAACAACAACGTGTGTAAGTGCAATCTCACTGACCCAGAGTTCACGTCCAGAAAGGAAAATTATATAACTGTTAGTAAATGCTGTAGTATTATTACCTGAATTTGAGAAGGAAAGTAAAGTGGGATGGTTAGGGAAAAGAGAAATTAACTAGTGTTTAGATCTCTCTTATCATATATGTTGACAATACCTACATTTTCAACATTAATCTATGCAGATTCTTGCAGTTTTTAGCCCCTTTACAAGTCAAAAGCATTCGCACATGTCTCATAATTACAACAAACCAGACCTGTGACTTAAATCTACCTGCCTTTTTTTCTGCCATTTGTACTGCTGTGAGTGATTTGGGCCTACAGTATTGTTAGCGTATGCATTGTTCCCTAACTTGAAGCAATCCTTTTATTCATTATTTTTAGCCCTTTGTTTTCACCAGAAATACAAATTCTCAGCGTTTCCAATCTGAGGTACCACTCATTACTGATCTATGCATAAATTGCATCAAATGAGAGATCAGGAAGAAATACTGTCAAGAAAAGAAACACAGTCAAGAAAAAGTAGGATGCTATCAACTCATCATTAGAATCTCTAAAGATTAGAAATAAAATGGCAAAGTTTGGAAGGCATACTTTGGTGCATTTCCAGGAATTGATTTATTCTGTAAGCAAGATTTGAAATGATTGAATGAACATCCTCTGGTGGAGAATAATAGTATTAAAACATGGAATTCTACTTTTCTAAACAAGGAAATTTCAATTCTTTTATAATCTACATGTTTGTATCACTTGTGCTTAGCAATCTCTAGATAAACTAGTTTTTGTCTTCATTATATATAAAGGTCAAATACAGAGTAAGAGGAAAAAAGAATGTGATAGAAAAGTTAAATAAGAATCACACTGTCCTTTCTTCCTGGGAACTGGCACAAGCCACACAGGTCCCAGGAGGAAAACAAGCCAAATTTGTCCTTCCTGTGAGTCAGCAGAAGCCATGCTGGGCCTGGGAGGAGTAATAAGAAGAATGAGAAGCCAATTTAGCCACACACACACACCCAGACCCATCATAAGCAACTGGCTGATTGAGAGGACAGGTTGAGTTAATAGCATCTAAGATACCAAAACAACTTAATGTCTCTGTTTTTTGGTTGACCTTGCAGGCCTGAGGCTGGTGGTCTGGGCATCTATTGAGAGGATAACAGTGTGCTGTATCGCAAATATGGGGGATTTCCTTCTGTTTTGTTTTTGAAGTTCAGTGTTTATCTGGGACCTGGCCTAGATCCCCAATCTTCCGAATGAGTGTACAGCGAGGGCTTAAATAAATGAGACAAGTAGTGTGATTTTAGGGCTCCAGGAGGATCAAAGCCCCTGCAGAGTTCTTGACTCTGCAGCTATCATGAGGGCCAAGACAAAAAGTTTTTCTGGATCACCCGTATATATTTTCAAATAGACAAAGAGAGGGGGTGCTGAGGGTGATGCTGGAACTGAGCAGGACTTGGGAGTCACTTCAAGGACATCTCCAAGGAGGAAGGAATGCCAGGAATGGAGAACTATGTTATCTCCAAAATGGCCTTTGTGATGAGACTATGATGCCCTGCAGAGTAAGATGCTTGCAGGGCAGTCTCTATTAACATAATTGATTATGGAGCCAATATGTCCTCAGCTGCGACCTTTTTTACCTTGCCTTTTGAGGTATCTCTGACCTCACTGGCCACTACAGGCCTCGGTCAGGACCAGTGATTCATAGAATTTCCTTACTGTGAATCAGCTCCCTTCGCCAGGCAAGGGGCCTAGGCCTAGGACAGGCTTGCAGATAAATAAAATGCCAATTAGTAAATTTTAAATCCTGCTCAGAACTGCTTTGTAGCGATCTCCAACAAGTGTTATTCTGTTTTATTGTTTTGTTTTAGTCAATATTCTGTTTTGATTGGTTTCATTCTGTTTTGTTTGATTTTGTTGTGTCTGATGGTGTGGGTGACAATTTCAAAAATAATAAGAGGCATTATGGTAGCCATTGTTGATATCCTATTATCCTGTTTTGAAGTTCTGTACCATTTTCACTGTTTTGTTTTGATTGGCTTTATTCTGTTTTATTTTGTTTGGTTTTATTCTTTTTAAAATATGCTCTAATTCTTTTGATTGGTTTTATTCTGTTTAGCTTTGTTTGATTTTATTTCTGATGGTATGGACAACTCATTTTGAAGAAAACAAGAGACATTATGGTGCCCAGTGTTGATTTCCTATTTGGTTTTGAAGTTCTGTATTGCTTTCATTGTTCTGTTCTGATTGCCTTTATTCTGTTTTGTTTTGTTTGATTTTACTCTCTTTAAAATAAAAATTTTAAAAAGGTAAAAATTATACTATTAAAGAGTCCAAACTAGCAATTTTTCAAAAATTTAACATACTAAAATTTAATGAAAATTGAATTGAAATTTTTAAAAATAGTAACTGAGGGACTTATAGTGAAACTCTGTGATAAACCACAGGTTAGAATGTGTCATACCCTGTGTTCAATTTCCAGCACCATATCTACCCCATAAATAAACAAGAAATAGTAAGTCAAGTGATTCATAAATAAAACTAGGTTAATTTATTCATGAACTTTGTCCCCAGGTACTTAGTCAAGGGCACAGAGAAAATTAACTTATGATCCCCATAAGTTAACAGGAGATAAACAGGAAGTGTGACTTGTGCTGTGATGCATTAGTAGCTTCAAGGACTTTCTCAAAGCTTAGTCACTCCTGTGTACTATCGGTTCAGTTTTACTTAATAGTTGTCTCACAGTCATTTTTACTGAACCTTTTCTTTTGTTTCTTAGAAATTTAAACAAGCTAGTTTAATATCATCAGTAAATTGATGTGCCTACCATATAGTGATTTCCAAGCATGTAGTTGATGTGACTTGCCATGGTCCAGCTGGGCTAGGTCCACAGAGTCCCTGGAGGTGGGCTAAGCATCAGCGCATGGAGAACAGACACACAAACAGCTCAAAGACTGCGTGAATCTGCTTCATTTATTGCAAGCTCTAACAGAATATTTTATACTTTCTTTCTTGGCCAGAGTTGAAAGTTTAGATTAAAAGAATGAGATCAACAGGTGTTTCTATGGTTACATGGTTCGTCAGCATTAGCAGAAAGTTTATACTTAAAGACCTTGAAGTGTGTTTTGGCTACTAATAGATTACTGATTGATTTTGGTTAGTTGAATCAAGCTTTCCCGTTTACCTATGGGAAAAAAATCTTAACAATTGTTTTAGAACATCAGTTTTGGTTTGGGGAGGTCTAATGTACTATAGGGGGTCGAATTGTTCAAAATGCTCCATTGTGGTACAGTAGCTAAAAGTCTGCAAAACACAAGACCATATTCAGCCATGACTCAGCCCCCCCATCTCCCTGTGATGTTCTCACAGCTGCCAGTATGTGTTATCCCCTATCTCTTTTAAAAGACAAAACATAGTAACATATTGGCTTCTCTTCATGGAGGTTCCCAAGCAGTCCTAGCGAGCCGGTCATTATTATTATTATTAAAGGCTCCCAAACTTCTGATAAGTGGGAGCGAGAAGTCAGGGAGTTTCTATACTTAGTTTACTGATTTTGTGCATGGGAAAGAAAGAAAAATTTCTCTGAACTAGGTCAAAGCACAAGTTAACACAATAATTCCCAAGAAGGATTAACCCATTCTCACAAAGCCAATTTTTATGCTGCGGCCTTTTCTTAGAAGACGTCCTCCTTGAAGATCTATCTTCTTCCATGTTTGCACCTTGTCAACAGAACATGGCTAGAGAAGGACACGGCAATGACTGTATTTTTGAGACAGGGTCTCCCTGCGTAGTTCAGGATAGTTTTGAATTTACTATGTAACTCAGGCTGGCCTTGAACTTGTGGCAATCCTCCCAGCTCAGGCTCCCGAGTGCTGGGATTTCAGGCATATGCTAATGCGCGTGGCTTTGATGTGCCTTTTATGTCATCAGGAAATGATGTATCTAGTGTATAGTTGTTGCATAGTGTATAGTTAGAGAATGAGTGAATGTTAGCGAATGGACAACACTAACTAAGCATATTGGAGGTTAGGATCATACCGGAGGCTTTCTGAGGGATTTACAGGCACAGGCTGTTTACAGCAATCAGGGTCTAGATTGTCAGCCACCATGCCTTGCCTTTGCCTTGGAATTTACTTTTTAATTTTTACTGGTTACCATATTCCATATTAAATTACAATAGAGATGTTAATTATCTCCAGGTTTAGTACATTTAGTATAATCCTAATCAAGTTTATTATATTTATATACACAATTATTTTATAAGTTATTTTTAACTGACCAATTGATCCTGAAAATCACTTTAAAGAATAAATACCCAAGAATAGGTTTAAATGTCTGGGAAGAAAAAAAATTGTGAATAAATTTCCCTGTCTGATATTAACCAGTTGAAAGTCTCCTACCCTTTGTTAGCAAAGAGATGGGTACATGAAACTTACCCCAGTCTACATGAATTAAATTATGTTTCTGACCACTTCTCCTTAAATACAACTCACTGTGTAGTATAAGTTTTCCTTCAACTTGTAGGGTAAAATTAAGATGTACTTTCAAAAGATTTACAGCAGTGACATTCACAGGTTTCTCTTTGGGGGTCTATTTTAAAGCAGGAGTTACCCAAGTGTGGTCCTAGAGATCAGCATCAGTTTCACCCCCGATGCACATTAAAGTTTGGAAATCGCTTTCTTAAAGTAGTCACCCTCTGAAATAGCTGAAACAGTTATGCCAAGATCCTATGATGCACCGTCTCATCCATGGCAAAAGGCAGTGAAAAGAGAAAATATTTCCACATATTACCCTAAATTGAAATTCACATGGTATGCTTGAGTCGCAGGTGTTAGATTTCAATCCAGCCGTTCCTCATATTGGCAGCTCCAGGGTGAGTAGCAGCTGTAATTTATTTAATTGACTATGGTTAATGAAGCTCCCAAATACCTCAGCCAGAAAGGTCAGCTAGTAAATAATTAAATATTTCCTGCTCTATTGTCTGTCAGTTGATGTGAGTTTGTGATTGTCAAGAGATCTACTTGGACCAAATAGAAATTTAGGAAGGTAAAGCTGTTGGGCGGAAAGCCTGCCTCCTCAGTTCATAAGTGATTTTTAAATCATCCTTGGATCTGAATCATCTGAGCCACTCATGAGCTCATTAACTCCATTACTATAGAGTTTACTGTAGTTAACTTTTCATGCCTTTTATCCACATCAGAGGAAAACTTTTAATACTCATCCCTTCAAACACATTTTGATAATAACAGTTTTCCCACCGATATTAACATTCTTGTGTCTAACCAAAGCAGTTTCTTGTGCAGATAGTGCTAGACAGAAATATAGAAATCTGTTTTGATAGATGTACAGTTGTGTAGATGCAGCAATTTTTTTTGACAAGATAAGTTTCTATAGGGAAGATTAAGGCTGAGGCAAGTGAAACATACCTCTCTGACTCAGAATTTAAAGAAAAAAGAACAATAATTTTAATATAATTTTAATTATTTAAATTAATTTTTAAAAGCCACAATGAATAATACCAAATTTTAAAATACAGACAGGCTTATAACAGCAGGGTCAAGCTCTACTAGGCCTCATGAAGTAAAAGGAGATGTCTGAAAGACTCCAGTCTGTGGATATCAGGAGTAAGGAAAATATGAACCTAGGACAATCCCAACCCCATTAGTAATATAAAATAGTATTGATGCATTTAATATTAATATTTATTTTTTTTCCATTTCTAGGGATATACTGACATCTCCATCACTGTGGCAGTATGCTGTCCTCCTCAACCGATTTGATTACCCTTATGAACTGGAAAAGGATTTACATTTGAAAGGCTATCACAGGCTTTTTCAAGGGTCTTTACCCTACTATCCTAAATCAATGAAATGTTACCTCAGCAGAACTCCAGACCGAATGCCTTCAGAAAGACATCAAGTTGGAAACCTGAAGAAATACTATCTTCTGAATGCTGCTTCTCTTTTCCCAGTACTGGCTCTAGAATTAAGGGATGGAGAGAAGGTTCTGGATCTGTGTGCTGCTCCTGGAGGCAAATCAGTGGCACTGTTGCAGTGTGCATGGCCAGGTAGTATGCTTTGTTTAAATAATTAACATTTTAGTATCTCTGTGTTAAAAAAACTTTGAAAGTATATAGGGAGAAATGGAAGATTGAGTTTAAAAACTAATTTATTTTTTTCCTGGAGAACATTTGCTGTTCAAATAGAGTTTAAAAATTATGAGGCATAAAAATGCAATTATGCATGGCATTGATATAAATATATCAGTTGACAGTATATTGAAGAGAAAATGCACTGTACAGATGTTTTAGAGTTCTGTAAAAACTAATCACTGAAGCTTACTGTAGTTTAGTGTAAGAAATCACAAAATATCAAGATTGTTTCCTGAGGTCTCTTACAATTTTTGTAATTCAACTAAGTGTTATGGAATTGTATCAAAAGGAGTATTTGTTTTTACTTCAACTCATTCTGTGTTCTTTGACAATATTCATATATTGGCCCTTATCAGACATATTGTTGCATAAACCCGGTACTGAACTGAAAAGAAGGCTCCTAGCACCAAGGAGTTTGTAAGGCAAATTTATTATATTAGGAGGCTGGTGGGAATCTGTTCCAAATCATTAGCCCCAAATGAGAGTGAAACAGAAACTTAGACACATTTTGTATGCAGGAAGTACAGGTTATAATATAATTGGTTACGTGAAGTCATACATTATCAGGTAGAATTAACTAAAGGGAATTGTTTATTATGAGGTAGAGAAATTCTGGGACAGGGGGTGCTGAGTGGGATGGGTAGAGTTAAGTGTGTCCTTGACTGAGCTATTTTGTCCCAGGTAAAAGTCCTTGAAACATATTAGAAAAACAGGCTATATTCTTAGGTAGGACAATACAGTCCTTGCAGCTGGACTGGGATAGGCTGACGTGAACCAGGCTCTCAGTGAAAAGCAGCTGGACACAGACAGTCAAGGTTGACTAGGTTTAGCAGTCTAATTATGTGACAGGCAGGGTGAGCACATCTTTTCTCAATATAATAAAAGGCTACTAATTGATTTTTAGAATTTCTTGCTGTAAAATTTTCATTACAATATATAAACTCATTGCTTCTGGGCACAAAACTTTTCATATTGTAAAGATGAAAGGGAGGTTTCAAACTCGGTTTCCATTTTGGAGAAAGGGCATTTTAACCTTAAATTACTTTCATTAGTAGATATAAATATTTTACACATTTATAGAATAAGGAAATATATTTGTTTAGGAATCCCAAAACAAACTGATCTATTCTATGAGTTTGAATTGGGGAAGAATCTTCCTATTCTTATGCCAAGGGCAATAAACTTCAGGCACCACTCCAAATAAAGTAGATTTTCATCTAAGTAGGACTAATGATTATGATTTTCTAAGATGTACAGTTGTCTTCAATCTCATGCTTAAAACCCAAATTAGGTTAGCTATAGTGCTGAAGTTGGGATTTTAGAAGCAATGCTAATAAAAGGTTTTTTTTTTTTTTTTTTTTTTTTTTTTAATAGCACTGGGGATTGAATTCACAACCTCACGCCTGCCAGGCAGGCGCTTAAGCCACTGAGCCAAACTCCTGGCCCTCGTTTTTTGAGACAGGGTCGCACCATGTAGTTCAGGCCAGCCTTGTGCTCACGTTGTAGCCCAAGCCAGCCTCAAACTCAACGCTACTCCTATGTCAGCCTCCCAAGTGCTGGGATTAAAGGCATGCACCACTACGCCCGGCTAATAAAAGCTTTTATAAGCAAAATTTAAAATAATGGCTATGCTAACTGTGTGATTTATACACCAAATTTCTGTTCATTAGTACTAGCCATTATTTTTGGCAAAGATGCTCACAACTTTGAATGATTAAAAAACCTATGTTTTAGGGTGATAGAAAAAAATTAGTCTCCTTTTCTTTTGGCCTGTTAGCAGTGGTAGGCTGACCACTGTTTATTGTTACCAAAGCTTCATAATATCCTGCCCTTAACAGAAAAAGGCAAACAATTATGAATCTAAATAGGAAAACATTATCATACTTAGATAGGAGCATGGTCATCTTTATTGTTGAGGGCTGTACCCTCTGGAGTAAAATTCTTTTCACTGTTTCTGTTAGTTCACTAGCTTTGCTGACATTGGGGCCAAATATGCAACACCTACAGCTTAAAGGAGGAAAGATTTGGCACACAGTTTCAGAGTTCATTCATTGGTCAGCAGGCTCTGGGCTGGAGCCAGGCAGAAGGGGATGGCACAGCGAAGCTGCTTAGTTCATGGTGGTGGGAAGCACAGTAAGGAAACAGTGCCAGAGAGGAAGGGACTAGTGACCATATATAGTACCTAAGGTCACACCTCCATGACTCACCCACACACACCCCCAGAAGTGTACTTTCCTAATCCCCTAGGGAGCTCCCAAACCAGTCAAGATGATGATTAATATTAATTGCCACACTGTCAGTGACATCTTTTTGCCATCTAGTTAGCCTTTGGTGATAAAATTAGTAACAGTTCTTTCTTTATTGAATTGCTTTTCCCTTCCTTTCTGTTCCTTCTGTCTTTAGGTCTCTTTACACACTCCGCCACTTTCCCTTTCTTCCCCTAACTTCTTTCCTTCCTTCAGGTTTTACTTCAGGAATCTGCTTCCCCAGTAAGGTTTTCTTAAATTTTCTCTATTAGTTTCATCTTCTTTGTACAATAATAACAATAATAACCGTTTTAGAAGAAGATCCCAAGAACTGTGTTAATCACACTGTATAAATCTGTACTATTATAATATGGCTTAGTATCTGCTCCTGAAGTGGTATCTTTATACAAAAATCTTCTAAAGTCTTGGGGTTAGAAGAACACTGTGTGACTGTTACTGCCACAATGCTGTGAGTTGGTGATTATTAACCCTATTTTATAGATGAAACTGAGTCAAAGAGAAGTTAACTAAATTGCCCTAGGTAAGTGACAGAGCTGGGATCTGAAGACATTTTCACTGTTCTTCCACAGTCACCTGTTGATACTCTACTGCTGCCTTGTGTGTGAGCAGAGAGTCTGTAACAAGTGCTTTATAAACTAGAACCTTTACGAGGTTGTACTTTCAAATGTATTTTAATCTAATGTCAATTAAATTTTAACAAATTCATAGTGATCATTTGTGAATTTGTGACTTTGTTTCTGACTACCTCAGAAAACTTTACCATTAGTCTTCACAACACTTTTAGCATATAGGACAATATTACTATTCCATTTCTTACATTGAGAGGACCATAAAAAGAATCATAATTAGAGGTATGGCACCAAAAAATAATTGGCAGAACTGGAAATAAGGCAAGATTTATTTTTCTTAAGTTTTATGTACATTTATTTTAATGAATGAAACTATTTCATTTCCTTCATTTGAACCAGTCTGCCATGTACATACATTAAAGGAATAGTGTCTTTTTCAGGAATATGTTAAATTTACCCTTTTCCCTGCCTAAATGAAATGTTGACATAACTGAAATTGTCTCAGTATAGTTATTGTATATAAGATGTGAGTGATAATTGTGCTAAATGTTTAAATTTTTAAAAATTATGACAAGGCCAGGGATTTAGCTCAGCAGCACAAGCACCTGCCTGGCATATGCAAGGTCATGAGTTCAATCCCTGGTACCAAAAAAAAAAAAAAAAAAAAAAAAAAAAATTTAAAAATAAAAAAATTACAGTAAAAAAACACATTGTCATTAATCATTCCGAAAATATTGCCCCTCACTTGAAACATACTTATCCTATTGTTCTTGACACTTTCTGAAGCAGTTCTGGAAGTCCTGTCTGGTGAGTATGACTAATAGAGCTATTATGGCTATCTTAATGTCCTGAATGAATTCAAAATGTTTACTTTTTATGATCGTTTTCACTTTCAGAAAGAGATAGAAGTTGCTGGGTACCTGATCTAGTAAATAAGGTAGATAAACACATACTGTAATGTTTTTATGAGTCTGCCTTTTCATTGGATGGCTCTCAGCAGCAGCATTTGCCGTATTTTTCATTATACCTTATAAAGACATTCACAGAAAAAAACTTCCAGAACTTCTTCAGAAAGTGGCAAGAAGGATGGGATATGTGTGTTCAAAGTGAGGGTGGAGTATTTTGAGGGGAATTCATGCCAGTATGTCTTTTACTATAATAAAATTTTTAACTTAAACATTTACTGTATATTTTGCTCACATGTCATATATGTGTGAAATTTCCATTGTTACCATTTATTGCATAATTTTAAAAGTTAAATCAACCTAAGATCATTTCAAATAAAATCCATGTCTATATAAAGTAGTAATATCATAAAACTGTCTTTTACCTGGGAGCTATTTTAAAATGCTGAATAGAGAATCTTGACTAAAGCTGTTAATAATGGTTGATTTTCTCTTATGATTTAAATATTCTTTACTGCAATGCCATTTTTCAAATTAGGTCATCTACGTCTTATGTGCACGTACTATTTGTAAAGCATTGGATGATAGGGTGTAGAAGTTAAGGATACAGAAACAAATAGGACTTCTGTTTCCTGTCGTATCACAGACTAGGTATTCTAATCAACCCTCCTGTAGAAAGTAACTTTTAAAAATGTAAGAAATAGCTGGATCTGGTGTTGCATACCTGTTATCCCAGCTGCTTAGAAGGCTGAGGCATAAGGACTGAAGGTTCAAGGCATGAACAAATTAATGAGACCCTGGACAAACTAGTAACACCCTCTAAAAAACAATTTTAAAAGATAATGACTGGGGATGTAGCTTAGTGGTGGAGTGCTTGTCTAGCATATACAAGGGCTCTGGGTTTGATCCCCATTCCTGGAAAGAAAAAAAAAAAAGGGAAAGGAGGAAGAAGGAGTGGGAAAAGAACAGGAGAAGGAAGAAGGGAAAAAAGGACAGGGGAGGGAAGAGGAGAAGGGATAGAGAAAAACAAAGAAGGTTAAGCAAAGTAAAATCTTTCAATGAGGTAATTATCTCCCAGTGCTGAGCAGCAAAATGTAATGCAAAACTTAGAGATAGATTGAGCACTGATACTGGCTTTTGACTTAAAATCATTTACTTGAAAATCTTCCATGTTAATTTTCATTATTTCATGAAAATGTAGAAGTAGAGGAAAAAGCTACAGGGTATTCAGGTAGAGTATCTACTAGGAATCTAACTTACAGCTAGGACCAAAATACTATGTCTACTTAAGGTAAATCAGGAAGAAATTGTGCCTGCTAAAGACTACAGGGAAAAATAAGCCTTCATCTTTGATGCTGAGAGGGAATGGAAATACACTCTGAAGTTCCCGTAACCACAACTAAGCAAATGTAAACTGTTACAGTGAAGTTTTAGAATACTGAAAATAAAGAGAAGATCCTTATACAGTCATTACCGTCATACTTTGATACTCCTTTGAAACTCAATTTTGATGCAAAAATTTTGTATTCCTGAGATTAATCTCACTTAATTATGGCAACTAATTTTTTAAATGTGATATTGTGGTGTCATTGGCCAGAGGAATGTATGAGTGAGATATGCAGAAGTAAGAAACTTTGGAGCCACAAGCCCAAAACCTCCTTAAATGCGTTGTTAGAAATTAAAAGATAGCCAATAGGGCCACGAGTCCAGGTAGGATCAAAACACATTGCCTTAAGGAATGACTGCTCTAGCCCTCATCCTCACCATCCTCACCAATTTATCACTTAGACCACCCTGTCCTTACCCTGTCCTTTTCCTGTCCCCTAGATGAGTTCATGGGCAGACATTTTTCTTTTGTCCTTTATTATTTTGTTTTATCCTTTATTACCATGAAATCTCATTGTCCTTTTGATATAGGGGAACAAAACTCCTGACCTACTACATGTCCAGTATGAGTTCGTGTTCTCTAAAATCAAAGAATCAATTTTAGGAACAATGGAGGTTAAGAACAGAAATATTTATTGAGAGAAAGAAAGCTTCTGTCTGAGAGAGACCAAAGGGGTCCCGAATGGATTGCCAAAGACTGTCTTTTCTAATGACTTTTATAGAGTGAAAACATGATGGGGAAAACTGGGAACTCGCAAGGCAGACGGGTATGAGGTAGGACAGAACTGTGATCAACCAATAAGGTTGATTGTTTAGGGAAAATTGACCCAATCAGGGACAATTGGGGAAGTGAGTCACGTAGTAAGTGAGGATTCTTACAGATCAGTGACTCTTTCTGTAAGGGATTGGGATGGTAATGCCTGGCTTCTCAAGATGATCCATACCTAATCCCTAATGCTTATACTTAGGATGTGGTTGCATTTGTTTTGCCTTCTGTCTTGAGATCTGGCCCACAGCAAGAGGTGTGTGTCTCTTCCAAGGTCACAAGACATCTGGTCCTCTGTGCCGGCTCCTTTGAGGGCCTTGCCCTGTCTGACTGCCTATAATATTTCTAACTAACTTAGTTGCCTGTAACACTTTCTGGCTATAGAAAATCTCTGCTGAGAAGTCTTCTTTGAATACCCTTGTCTTACGTTTTCCTTCTCTTGCTGCTTTGAATATCCTCTCTTTAACTTTTGAGATCTTGGTTATTCTTGATATATATTAGGTTCAGTTGACTAGACTAGAAACCATTGCCCTTCCTATAGCTGGATATTTGTAACCTTCTTTAGATTTGAGAATTTTCATTATGATTACTTTGAATGGGCTTTGTATTCCATATATATATATTTTTTATATATACATATATATTTTATATATA